>CAUYLG010009489.1:0-57993 GCA_963573385.1 Cacajao melanocephalus
TCATTCAGCCACTGTGGAAAACAGTTCAGCAATTTCCTAAAGAACTTAAAACGGGCCAGGTGTGGTGGCTCATGCTTGTAATCCCAGCACTCTGGGAGGCTGAGGTGGGTGGATCACTTGAGGTCAGGAGTTCGAGACCAGCCTGACCAACATGGTGAAACCCTGTCTCTACTAAAAATACAAAATTAGCTGGGCATGGTGGCAAACGCCTGTAATATCAGCTACTTGGGAGGTTGAGGTAGGAGAACTGCTTAAGCCCAGGAGGTAGAGGTTGCCGTGAGCCGAGATGGTGCCACTGCACTCCAGCCTGGGCAACAAGAGGAAAACTCATCTCAAATTAAAAAAAAAAGCGGGGGACTTAGAACAACCATACAACCCAGGAGTCCCATTGCTGAGTATATACCCAAATGAATACAAATCATTCTACCATAAAGACACAGGGATGTGTATGTTCATCACAGCATTATTCACAATAGCAAAGACGTGGAAATTAACCTAGATGCCCATCAACAGTGGACTGGATAAAGAAAATATGGTACAGATACACCATGGAATACTACACAGTCATAAAAATGGATGAAATCATGTCCTTTGCAGTAACATGGATGGAGCTGGAGGCCATTATCTTACACAAATTAATACAGGAACAAACAAAAAATCAAATGCCGCATGTTCTCTCTTGTACCTGGGAGCTAAACATACAGATGGAAACAAAAAATGGAACATGAGACACCAAAGCTTACTTGAGGGTGGGAGAAGGGTACAGATCAAAAAACTACCTATCAGGTACTATGCTCATTAACTGGGTGACAAAATAATCTATACAACAAACCCCCTGCAACTCACAATTTGCCCATTTAACAAACCTGCACATGTACACCCTGGAATCTAAAATAAAGGCTGGGAGAAAAAAGGAGTGGAGACAGAAAACAACAAATTCTGCCTAAAAGAGATAAGGAAAGCATCAAAAAAAAAGATGGAATTATGCTGAAACTTGAAGAATGAACAGGAACTTACTATGTCCCCTGACAAGTGGTACTCCAAGGCAAAGGAAAAAAATCACGCAATGTAAATGAAATTGGTATGGATTCCCTCCAGAAGACTTATAGCTAAAGCTAATGAATCAGCCTCTCACAACTTCATTTCTTTATTCCAGAAAAAAAAAAAAAAAACCCTGAGCATATGCCATATGCTGGGTGCTGTGCTTGGTACTAGAAATAAAGAAATAAACACATTAAGTCTCTGACTTCAAGAAGGTCAGGAATCTAACTTAACTTAAGGGGAGCACACATTCATTGTAATTATGCTGCCTTTGAATTGCTCATGGGACTTCCTTCTCTCATCCCTTGATTAAGTCACATTTTTGTGAGCATCAGTTTCCTAATTTGTAAAGCGGAGATCGTATTAGAGCTAGACCGTCCCCCTTGGTAACCTCAGGGGATTGGTTCCAGGATCTCTGCAAATACCATATTCATGGATGCTGAAGTCTCTAATTTAAAATGGTACAATATTTGCATATAAAATGCACATCTTCCTGTATACTTTAAATCATCAATAGAATAGTTATAATACCAGCTGGGCATGGTGGCTCATGCCTTTAATCCCAGCACTTCAGGAGGCTGAGGCAGGCAGGTCACAAGGTCAGGAGTTTGAGACCAGCCTGGCCAATATGGTGAAACCCTGTCTCAACCAAAATTACAAAAATTAGCCAGGTATGGTGGCATGCACCTGTAGTGCCAGCTACTCAGGAGGCTGAGGCAGAAGAATCACTTGAACTCGGGAGGCAGAGGTTGCAGTGAGCCGAGATCGCACCACTGCACTCCAGCCTGAGTGACTCTATCTCAAAAAATAAAAAAAAAAGAATACTTATAATATCAAATGCAATGTAAATGCTACATAGTTTTTATACCATACTTTAAATTTTTTGTATTTTCTTATTGGTTTCTTTTCCTGAATATTTCCAATCTGTGCTTGGTTGAATCCACGAATGTGGAACTCCCAAATATGAAGGGCTGACTATACCTCAAAGAATTGTAGTGAAGATTAAATGCTGCCAGTCAAATATTCCAAATAGTGAGCTGATGATAAATATTAGCCATCATTGCTATTAATATAATCATCATCATCACTAAGAATAAGGCAATTAAAGGTTTTAGTGAGTACTTTTTCTGTTTAACTTCTTCTAGATTCTATAAACAAAGTATAAGAAGTGATAATGTGATTATCCACTAAGGCATTAAGTACCCCTAGTCTGTCATACAGTCCAAGAATGGTATACTGAAAACAACACCTGATCCATCAGGAGGTAAATCTCTATACAATAGAGGACTGATTTTGAGTACTAGCAGGTTTTCAGCTCTGTGTGTACATGTACTTAAGAAGTAATATTCTGCAACTCAAGTAGAAAATACAAAATCAAGAGGCAAGCATGTCTGTAACACAAAATTTAGAAAGCAATCCTTTGGAAGCAGTTAGTTATTTTAGACCTATTTAAAAATTCACTTTTGAAAGGGCACAACACCCAAAGTTCTGAATGATTTAAGCTGAATTTCCTTTTACAAAACCCTACTGTTCACCAGGTCAACAAACGAAATTTAGGACGACAGTCTACACCAAATATGAGATTCCCAAAGAAAGGTATAATACAAAGAAAGCAAATGATATAAAAATTCAACAGAGATGCAATTAAAGATACAATACATATTAATTTGTAAGTACGTAAGACAATCACATTATACTTATTTTTTTAATGCAGGCAAGACAATGCAAAACAGGAGTCTTCAACATAGACAAAACAACTTAAGCGTTATTAAGTTTTCTTCAACATTTACCCATTCCTCTCTTTAAACTGTAACTTTTTTTTTCTTAAAACTATTTAAGGGGTTCTCCTATGCCTGTCTCTTTTACTAAGTCTATTTGTTCCTGGATGCAAAGCCAGATTTTGTGAGTTACAAGACCTCATTTCCCAAAGTGAGAATCAAAGAAATTTTGGAAATCACAATTGGGAAATACAGCAGCATTACAATAAGGGGCAAATGTTTTATGCGATTTCCCAAAGCAAAGACTTGAGAGTTTTCTGAAGTAAAATAAAAATTCAATTTTAAAATTCTGCTTTAAATCTTATTTAATACAATTTTTAAATCGGAGAAAGATTATTTATTATATAATCCACCTAGGAGTAAGTTCAAAGGTAGTAGAGAAGCAGTATAGTAGAGCAATTAAAAGTTTAAGACTAAATTTTTTAAAAAAGTTTAAGACTAAGTTTTAGAATAAGAAAGTATAGGTTTGATTTCTTCTTCCTCTTGTTTCAAGCTGCGTAAGCTTGAGAAAATTATTTAACTTCCTAAGCCTCAATTTTCTCAAAAGTATCTATCTCATGAGGTCTCTTCAAGAGTATTAAATATGACCATGAATAAGATATAAAGCATTTGATGAATTTTTTTTTAAAGGCAGGATTACACTATCCTTCTCTACATCTATTTTAAGACCTAAAGGTCAGTGATAAGAACAATATAAATGGTAATAGAGGATACAACTTATTAAACAAGAACACTTTTTAGTATATGAAGCATACTTCTAATACTTCATTTATTTAATCCTTATTGATCAACAAAGCAAATAATAAGCTAACTAGATTTTTACTTTTTATTTCTCTAACTGCTAGCAAGTTTGGGCTTATTAGCCCAAATACACATATTTTTATATGTGTATTTGCCATTTTAGGTTCAATTCTGACATTACAAAACAGTAGTTTAAACTTGAGGAATAATACTGTAATCTGTTATCATTTTTTCCTCTTTTGTTCCTAATCAATAGATTTATTTAAATCATAATACTGTCTGTATTAACAGAATTCAAATTATTAATCTTACTTCCTTTTGTTTCTTCCCTCCTTGCTTATTTTAATTTTTTTCTTGTATGACTCAAGCTTTCCAGATGCATTACTGAAAATCATTTACTGACTAGTGGAGTAAAGACTTAAGAAATTACTGACCAATAGAATTTCTTTTGCATCCCTATGTACACATTGCTAACAGGGATTTATATATTTCTGCAACAAATACTCCAGATGCCTCACTACAGGTAAAGCTTATTGCTTTAACTACTGAACCACAATTCTCACATTTTTAATCCTATGCTACAGTCATAGGATTAAAAATGTGAGGATTGTGGTTCAGTAGTTAAACTGAGCTTAGAGCACTAAGCTACTGAGGAGGCTAAGGCAGGAGAATGGCTTGAACCCAGGAGGCGGAGATTGCAGTGAGCTGAGATTGAGCCACTGCACTACAACCTGGGTGACAGTGCGAGACTCCGTCTCAAAAAAAAAAAAAAAAAAAAAAAAGAAAGAAAATGTTGACATAGTTTTTAGCAGACATAATTTTTCTTCTGAGTTGTCTAACCTTACTTTTCATGTGTGCACAAGTTTGTTCAAGTCACAAAAAAAAGCAGGATGGAGCAAATAAGAAATTTCTTTCTTATAACCACTGCTGACATGTATTATTTGGAAAACTGAAGAAGGGTACGATGAACCAAACTGAAGAAGAAACATAAACTGTCCCTATAAAGAAGAACATGAGTTAGAATTAATAAACAAGTTCATCAAGGTTGTAGGATACAAGATCAGTATATAAAAATCAACTGTACTTCCATACCCTAGCAATGAATGATCTGAAAGTAAAATTAAGAAAGCAATTCCAGGCCAGGGGCAGTGGTTCACACCTGTAATCCCAGCACTTTGGGAAGCCAAGGCAGGTGGATCATGAGGTCAGGAGTTTGAGACCAGTTTGGCCAACATAGTCAAACCCTGTCTCTACTAAAAATACAAAAAATTAGCCGGGTGAGGTGGTGTGTGGCTGTAATCCCACCTACTCGGAAGGCTAACGTGGGAGAATCGCAGGAACCCGGGTGGTAGAGGTTGCAGTGAGCCAAGATCGCGCCATTGCACTCTAGCCCAGGTGACAGTGTGAGACTCTCTCAAAAAAAAAAAAGCAATTCCATTTACAATAGCATTAAAAAGAATACAATGCATAGGAACAAATTTAACAAAAGAAATGCAGTATGTGCACATTTAAATCTACAAAACACTGCCCAGATGCAGTGGCTCAAGCCTGTAATCCCAGCACTTTGGGAGGTTAAGGCAGGCATATCACTTGAGGCCAGGAGTCCAAGACCAGCCTGGCCAAAATGGCGAAATCCCACCTCTACTAAAAATACAAAAATTAGCCAGGCATGGTGGCAAAGGACTGTAATCCCAGCTACTTGGAGGCTGAGGAACAAGAACTGCTTGAACCCAGGAGGCAGAGTTTACAGTGAGCCAATATCATGCCACTACTCTCTAGCCGGGGCCATAGATCAAGACTTTGCATCAAAACAAAGAAATAAAACAAAACTACAAAACACTAAAGAAAAGGCATTAAAAAAATGGAACATCATCCCATGCCCTTGGATTAAGACTTAATATTATTGTAAAGGCAATACTCCCCAAACTCATATATAGATTTAATACAACCCCTATAAAAATTGCAGCTGCCTATTTTGCAGAATATGACAAAAATCCTAAACTTTGCATGAAAATGAGAGATCCAGAACAGCCAAAACAATCTTGAAAAAGAACAAAGTTGGAGGATTCACACATTCCCATTTTCAAACCTTACTACAAAGCCACAGTAATTAAGACAGTGTAATTCTGGCATAAGGAGACATACGGATTGATGAAATAAAACTGAAAGCCAAAAATAAATTCTCAAATTTATGTTCAACTGATTTTTGACAGGGATGCCAAGACCATTCAATGAGAAAGAATAGTCTTTTCAACAAATGGTAATGGACAACTGGATAGACACATGCATAATAATGAATTTGGATCCCTACCTCATACCTTATGCAAAAAATTAACTCAAAATGGATCAGAAAATTAAATGTAAGTGCTAAAACTTAATGTAGGTGTAACTCTTCCTGTCCTTGGGTTAGGCAATGGTTTCTCAGATGTGACACCCAAGGCACAAGCAACCAAAGGAAAAAAAATAAAGATCTTTAAAATTAAAAATGTTTGTGCTTCGAAGGACACTATCAAGAAAGTGAAAAGACAACCCATGGAATGGGGGCAAATATTGCAAATCACATATCTGACAAGGAACTTGAATCTAGAATATATCTAACAATTTATAATTCAACAGTAAAAAGGCAGATAATATAAAAATGGGCAAAAGATTTGGATGAATGTTGCTCCAAAGAAGATACATAAATTATCAATGAGCACATAAAAGGGTGTTTAATATCATCAGTCATTAGGAAAATGCAAATCAAAGCCACATAGAGATACCACTTCACATCCTCTAGGACTACTTCACATCCTCTAGGACCAATACAATCAGACAGACAATAACAAATGTTGATGAAGATGTAAAAGAAAGTCTAACCTTCATATATTGCTACTGCAAATGTAAAATCACACACCCCCTTTGGAAAACAGTCTGACAGTTCCTCAGAGTTAAACATTGAGAACATATGACCTAAAAATTTTACTCCCATGTATCTACTCAGAATTAAAAACATATCCACACAGAAACTTCCAAATGAATGTGTATAGCAGCATTATTCATAACAGCCAAAAGGTGAAAAGAATCCATATGTCCATCAAAGTGACAAAGCAAAAGTAAAATGTGGCATATCTATACAATGGAGTATATTCAGTCCCAAAAAAAGAAATGAAATACTGATACATGCTGCAATATAGATGAGCAAGTAAAAGAAGCCAGACACAAAAGGCCATATTATTTGATTCCACTTATATGAATAAAGAAATCCATAGCAACAGAAGGTAGATTAATGGTTGCCAAGGACTGACTGGAGACAATAGGGTGTGACCACTAATGAAAATGTGTTTTTTGGGGTGTACTGAAAATGTTCTGGAACTAGAAAGTAATGATGGATGCATAACCTTGTGAATATACTAAAAAATCACTGAGTTTTACACTTTAAAAGGGTGAATTTTACAGTTTGTAAGAGTATGAGATATCTTCCAAACCTCTTCAAACTAGTCCAGATGAGCTACACCAGTTATCAGCAAACACTTGCTACAAGTCTGTTCCAGATAAGACAATTACCAAGCACCACAGGCAGACTGTGTTCCTCGAAGAGTTTATAATCTGATTGAGAAGACAAATAAGGTAAAAATAAAACAAAATAAACTTTAGCTTGATATACGTAAGAAAATGTGACAAGTTAACATATAAATTCTATAACTCCTACACACAGATAATGCTAGAAGAGCATGAACTGGGGCAGGAGAAAAGGTGAAAAGGAATTTAAGCTTGAAAATAATCCACAGAGGATTCTGATATGCCACCTCCCAACAGTGGGGGGAAAAATATAAGATCATGATAGAAAGAAAGTATGATTTAGACGGATGGAGAAAAAAGGAGGTAAATGTTTTGATTAAAAGGTGTGAGGTAGGAAAATACAAAACAAGTTATCAAAATAGAGTTATCAAATTGTATAAGATATATTTGTATATATGAATATATGTATAAATGTATTTTTGTATGCATGTATTTTTGAAAGTACATACATGACTGCATAGTACAACACCTTTGGGGGCATAATTAACTTTAGGTATTAGACAAAAGTTAAATCAAACTTCTCATATAAGTAGTTATTTTTTGGGATACTTCACTTTATTTGCGGTATATAGCTAAGTTGTGTTACTAAGGAATACTTATCATATTTCAGTATCAGATGAACTTGAGCTAATTTGATTACTTTTTCTTTGCTTATCAAATACCTTCCTTCCTAATAATCCATTAGAAATGTCACAAATTAGCAGATTTTCATTGAATCAGTAGAAAGGCAGCTATGAACTAATAAAGAAATATTTGCTGAGGACTTACTGTAAACATATAGTTTACATTTTTAAGTAGTGTACATCTAACATATACAAGAATCAATTGACTTCTGAGCAAACTTAAATTATAAGACACCTTTGGGAACAAATAGGTCAGTCTGTTCACAATTTCTAATTTTACTTGAAGTACTGCTGGTAGGTTGAAATGATTTTTTTTCTACCAAATTCATTTACACTATCTGCTACTCTAACTTCTTTCCTCAATTCTACTATGTCCTCTCTAGTATTCAGCAACTCCCCCTACGTTCTTCAGAACGAAATACATCTCACTATTCTACCATTTTTCAAATTCTAATTTACTAACTCTGCTCACATGATTCCTTGCTCCTTTATGCCTACAAATGATATTTTTATAGAATAGAAAAAAAGAGGGATCTTTTAGGCACCCATGAAAAAGTCAGGAGGGAGACTCAAAAGAAACCCCACATCTAATATCTAGTATTCATTGCTGAGCACATAGCAGTTATTCAATTAATTCTTACTGAATGATTGAGAAGTCTAAGGGAACACAGCTAAAAGAGAAACTTAAAAACTTATCTTTCATCTCCAAAAAAGGAGTAAAGTTTGAAAAAATCCCTAGGTGATTCTGATATGCTACCTCTTAAGCCAAAAAATAAAACCAAGTACATTTTGCTTAAGTGTACATAGAACCTTGGAAAGTACTAATTTTCATTTTGGCAGTATGTTACCTGGTCAGTTATTTTGGATACATCAATTTGATTGCTTTATAACTGTTCCTACATATAACAATTCTGAAAAGCTACTGCCATTTTAAAATTTATTTTAAAAGAAGCCCTTAAATCATATTTGTAAAGATAACATACTTCTCACTACAAGATTTCATTATAGCATACGTATAAATTCAGTATAAAACTAACTGAAGGGGTAGTCTTCAGATGAGGCTGGATAAACAAACATACCAGAAAGGCCCTAAGAGAGATTTATACAATAGAAAATAGTTATTAAAGAACATTCATTATGTTATTCTAAGCTCACAACAATATAGTCAATATACTGGAAAACAAAGCATCAAGAAGAAATAGTATTATCTTCTAGTAATTCAACCAAGTAAGATTATAATCTACCATGCTACTTTAAACCCTGATTTAACACTGGAGAGACCTTCTAGGTCAGCCGTAAAAGTCATTTTCAAATAATCATTAGTACATTTGACCATGCCACTTAATTTTTCAACATCCATTCCTTCTAAAATCTGAAAGGTGATACAGGCTTTGGTAGACTATATTTTTACTCACAGGCAGCCAAAACTGATTTAACTTATAATTCTACTCTCAGATGCCCACAATTATGAAACTTGGGAATCAAGGATATATCCTTGACTGTTTTCATTCTCCTTACCCAATCCACCTACATAGAATCACTAAACTATAACCAGACTAACTCCTTAATATTTGTTATGGGTTTCCTTCTCTACAATATCCCTATCTTAATTGAGGACCTCAACTCCTACTGGCCTCCTGAGCCTCCCTTTTCCTGTCTACTATCCAAAAAAATTTTTAAGTACACACAAAATATACTCCACTACTAAATAATTTCCTGGTTTTTCGTTGTCTTTAAAAGAAAATACAGAATTCTTAGTAAGGCATATCCATTCCTTCATAATCTGTAGGCTGCTCCTCTCTGTAGCTTCAATCCTTTTTGGCACGCCCCTTTTCCAGCCTATGTCTTAATATTCTAAGCCATCTTCAGTTTCCAAAATCAAATTGTTGGCCTAGACTCCTCAGTATGACTAACAGCCTTCAAAACTTAGTTTTCATACCTACAAACCATCACACCTCGAGGATTCCTGACTTACTGCCTCACTATGCTAATCTAAATAAGGTGACCACCCCTACCCCACCAGTGCTACAACTGTACCTTATCTTGATCATAGCACTTAGATATTGCAACATAATCTCTGTTTACCTGTCTATAAACCATATTAGATTGTAAGATGGGTGGAGTGAAGTCTTTTATTTCACCATCTGCAATGCTTAATAGTTCCTGAGAAAAGACATAGGAATCACTCAGTGTTTCATGAATAAGAAAATGAATATGAGAGATCATGACCATGTTCACATCAAACTGGGTATTTCATATTTCAATATTAAGACTAAGTAATGGGTCTTACCTAGACGTTGACTTTTCTTTTACTACATTCCATCTACAATATCCTTACCACTTTCTTTGTGCAGATACTGAAGATCCCTTAACTACAACTATACCTCTAGCTTTTCTTTATCTAGATTTTGAAACAAAGATTTGACACATATATATAAAATGCACATATATACGTATATATAAAATATATAAGTTCATAGTCCATGAAATCTCAAAAGCTGAGAACCTCTTCAGTTTATAGTTGAAGACATAGGCTTGGGTTAAGAATTGGCCTAAATGTCACTTGGCTAATAGTTTAGATCCCATGCTAATTTTACGATATAATACCTCCAAATGATATACACAGTACGAAAAGCCATAATGGTTTATCATCAAGAGGTTAAAAAATATAGTAAAAAGAGACCACAGCCACAATAGTGGGAAAAGGGAGCATTTAAATGACCTAATAATATTAATAGAAAGTGTGTATTTTACATGAAAAATACAATGCATCTACTGAATGAGCTAAGATGTGAATGAAAATAAAGATTACAGCACAGTAAAATTAGTTTTGGAAATATATATCAAGTGCCATAAAAATGTTCAAACCTTTTGGCCCAACTTCCACTTACAGAATGACTTCCACTTACGAGATTCTATTCTAAGGGAATAAAGCCCCTAAAGAGTGTACATATAAAGGTGTTTACTGCCTCATTATTTATATACAAAAAAAGTAAAAGCAAAAAATATGCAAGAATAGAATGACTAAATAAATTATGGTTCATTCACTGATAAAATGTTGGGCAACATTTTATAGAATTATGAACACCATATAGAAAACTGGGAAAATCTTTATGATCCAACCTTAATAGAAAAGAGGAATAAATTTACAGCATGAATACATGTATTTAACCATAATTACATTCACTATAAATATTTTTATGTAAAAACTTAGTAAAACATAAAATTTGAGATACTTTTCCCATTTCCCAAAAAGCATACAGTTTTTTTCACATTGTTTCTATAATTGAAAAAAAAAAACTAAGAAAAGTCCTCAACTTTAAAGCTCTTGAAAATTTTTAAGTTCTAAATTTCACAGTTTAACCTTAACATATCAGAAAACTATATGTAGTTTCGGCTTCCAAGAAAACTAAAGGAATGAATTGTTATGGAACTATAAAATTTTTATAAAACACGCTAAAACTGTGGTGTTTATCTTTCAGCTTAAAATATCAGAATCACAAAAAACATATGATAAATCAGAGTAGATGGCAGGCTCAACAACTAGGTAATTATTAGAGACTCAGATACTGAACTTCATCCTAGGATAGTTACAAGTTTACTGTAAATTATATGTGAGTTTAAATTCTAGTTTTTGGACACCCTCATGTGAATACTGAGGACAGTGCAATGGCACCCTGACATATACTAGGAAACACTGAGTAACCGGAAAGATTGAATAACTGTAAGAAATATCTCTTTCCCTTTCCCCACAACACCTCCCAGGTCTTAATATGAACATCTGGATTATGCAGATCATTTTAGCCCCAAGCCTACAATTCATTCTTAGCCAGCTAAGCAAACCTTAAATCTTTCTCTTAACCAGCTAAGCAAACCTTATTGTCCAAATACAAATAGTTCACTAAATTACACCAATTCTTTGCTGTCAATGCTGCTCACCATTTCTGGGCTTCAAGTTTTCTTTCCTCTATGAAACTTGCTCAGTATTTAGCAAGCCCCACCCATCATCTGTCACTCCAATTAGTCCTATATCCCCAAAATGAAATACATTCAAATTGATTTATTCAACAATTGTTTGTTGAGTGCTTAATATGTGCAAGCCACCACAGGGATCCAATGACTACCAAACTGGGTCTCCTTTCAGCCTTTGTAAACTGCCTTTAGACTGACTGTATTCATTCCAAAATATAGTACTTGGCACTAGAGCAAAATATAGCACATATTACTTCTTTAGTTATAAACTTTAGATATACTGAAGAAAATGTTTGCTTTTTTTTTTCCAAGGGAGTATTACATTTTAAAATGCCCTTTACAAAAGAGCCACTCAGGATTATTTAAACTAGTAATTTCAAGCAGACTCCTTGGCTCAAACTGAGGGGTGGAGGGGTAACTTCTTATTTTAAGGAAGAAATATTGTAAGGTTATATACAACACCATAAACATTAATTTCCAAACTCAAAAACAAGTAATACTGTTACAACATATCTGACTCCTGTCATTAAAAACATGTACCTGCCTAGCACCTGAATAGTATCATATCCCACAGCATTTCTTTAGTTTTCTGTACTTAGCAATATAAGTGAAAATGCTATTCAAGTAAACTTGTTTCCACATTATAGGAAAGTCAATTCAAAAGCCCTTCCTTTAAATTTCCTTACACATTCCCATTTTCTCCTCTACCCTGCTCTAAAACACATAAACACAAAGTATTGAAATAAATATACACCTCCATGAAATGCAGTACTCTAAAAGCAAGGTATAGAAAGATAAAAAATGAGTTCAAGTTTTCCAGCTGATAAAGTGGGCTGTAAGTCAAAAGTCCTAAATTTTAGATGTAACAGAACACAGTCACATATAGGCTACGCTGTTACTAAAGATTACACCTTAATTTTAAATACCAGGGCCCAAGCAAAGAAGCCAGAAGTATCCAGTACTAAATACATATTACTTTCACAATTATCTCTAAATCTTTCTTTAAATGCTAGAAGTTATTCAATCTGACAAAACTGTATGTTCAGGTCCACTCACAGAATCAAAACACTGGGGAAAGGGTAGATTAAAGTGATATTCAGGAAGTGTTACAAATATCAAAACTGGGTGAACAACTGGACTGGAAGTATGGTAAAGAAGTATCAAGGATTATCCCAAATTTCTAGTTTAGGTAAATGACTTGACAGTGAAAACATTAACCTACTTAATATATATTTTTTAAGAATAATTTTCTTTCTTTGGGTGACAGGAGGTCAGAGTAGGGAAAAATTAATGAATTCAGACTTACATACTTTGGAATTTCTATTATTTGTGGGACATCAGGATGTATCTGGTAGACAGCTGGATCTGGCTCAGAAGAGAAATATATTCGGGAGATAGATTTGTGAGTCATCAGCATACAGGTAGCATGTAACAAGTCATGTGAATAAATGAGATCAACAGGAAAAGAGAGCAGAACTAAGTTTGAAGCACCACCTGGAGAATACAAACATTTAAAGGGGTAGGTAGAGGAGGAAGAACTAGCAAAAGACTTAACAAATAGGAGGTCAAATACATAAGGAAACAAGAAGAAGAGAATATTACAGAGATGAAGCTGTTTAAAAAAGGAAGGGAGAAAGATGGTCGAATAAAGGAAAGGTAGTCGAATAAAATGTCCAGAGACTCTTCTCTCATTATCTGCCCCCAGCTTTCAGTAAAGAACACTGCTTTTCTAACTTTAATCATTGGAAGAGAGGCTATGACTGCTATTCACTATAATCTATGCTCTATTTTTAGCATAAACTTACAAACACTAAACCTAAAGCAAAAGTAAACTCAAATTTTTGGTCTTATTGCACCATCCCTCATTTTTTATTCTAGTTTCTATGTGCTGTAAGTTCAAAATGCAAGATGCTACTTATTATAATTATGATGAAAAAGAGAGTAAGGTCTATTTCACCTGCCTGATAGAGCATTAAACAGCATTTACTAATATAAATAAATGCCATATCATAATGTCAATTACACTAGTTTTGAGGGGCGAGGGGTAAAAACACGCAAGTAAAATTTGGGGCAGGGGCGAGGGGTAAAAGTGAGCAAGTAAAATGTTCAATAACAAGGCAACTGCCAAAATCTGAGAGAAATATCTACAGCTGTTCAAAGTGCTATTTTTGGATAATACTCTTTCATAAGAGCATCACCAAAGTTAACAATTTTAAACTTCAGTGACAAACTACTGATACATTGAACACGAATGAATCTCAGAAGTTTTCTGCTAAATTAAAAAAAAAGACATAAAAGGCTATATATGATTCCCTTTTTATGTTCCAGAAAAGGAAAACTATAGAGACAGGAATCAGATCTAGTTGCCTTGGGCTGCAGTACGGATAGGAAACTGATTACAAAGGGACTCATGGGAACTTTCAGGGGTAACGGAAATATTCTGATTGTGGTGGTGGCTGTAAGGCTGTGTATGTTTGTCAAAACTCATCAAACAGTACACCCAAAAGACTTTTACTGTATAAATTATACCTCAATACACCTGATATTAAAAAAAAAATTTCAGTCATCAGATCACTATTTTAACTGAATAGTTATAATTTTTTCTTCCAATGACCTCTGAAATTTTTATTAGCCTCCTGCTCCCCGAAGAGTACCCTGCTTCTGCTGGCTTAATGTCCCAGAACTTTGGTGTCACTGGTCTTAGACACCATTCTGCCATCCACTATCCACGGGATGGTAGTCTTTTGGATTGTGTGCATGGAGTTGCTGCTGTCCAGGGCATCACCAATATTGAAGTCCTCATCGTCTTCAAGCAGGTGGTGCTCTCAGCCTTCAGCTTGACCTTGATGTTCAGCAGGGCCTCATACTTTTGGGCCTGGCCCTGCCCCTCTTTCTGGGTCTGTGCCAGCTCCGAATCCAAGTGCAGTAAAATTCTGTTGAGCTGCTCTCTATCTGCAGGGCCTAGCAGACCACCACCTCCCTCAGGCTGTTCTCCAGAAGCTGGCCTTCAGATTTCTTGAGTCCAGGTGGATCTCCAAGGACTGGACTGAATGTCTCAGCTCTGTGAGCGTCATCTCAGCAGCTCCAACTTATACGGACTACATGGTGACCACTGTGGTGCTCTCCTCAATCTGCTGAGACCAGTACTTGTCTGGCTCCTCTTGATTCTTCTGAGCCAACTTGTCATATTGGGCCTGGATGTCTGCTATGATCTCAGTGAGATCCTGATACTTCGGGGCATCTACCTCCACGATCAACCCAGATCTGGCAAGGCTTGTAGGCCTTTTACTTCCTCTTCGTGGTTCTCCTTCATGAAGAACAGCACCTCCCTGAGAGCCTCGATCTGTCTCCAGCTGCAGCAGAGTGACACTGGTGTCATCAATGACCTTGCAGAGTCCAAGGATGTTGCTCTCCACAGACTGGCACATGGCCAGCTCTGTCTCATACTTAACTCTAAAGTCATCAGCAGCAAGACAGGCATTGTTGATCTGCAGAATGATGCAGGCATTGTCCATGGTATTTGCGAAGATCTGAGCTCTCAGATCCTCGATGGTCTTGAAGTAATGGCCCCAGTCTCTGACCTGGGGTCCCTTCTTGCCCAGGTGCTCCCGGATTTTGCTCTCCAGCCTCTGGTTCTTGGTCTCTAGGCCCCTCACTCTGTCCAGGTATGAGGCCAGGCAGTCGTTCAGGCTTTGCATGGTCTCGTTGTACTGGATGCCTCCTGTTCCTGCCAGATCCTGGGTCATCCCCTTGGTGAGGCCCCTGGACCTCAAGCCACTGCAGAAGCTGGCGGAGCAGGACACGGAGATCCGGGAACCAGAGCCCCTAGCACCTGCATAGACGCTGGCTGCACTACTGACCAGTCAGGCGCCATAGCTGAGCGGCTGGACGGGGCCCAGGGACTGGTAGTTGGTGGAGAAGGTGGTGTGAGTGGTAAAGCTCATGCTGTCTGGGGAGGAGAGTGAGAGGACAGGACTCAGGCTTTGCTGCCCCTGAACAGCATTTTTTACCTGCTATAATGTATTTCTCATTAATTTATCTGATTATATATAATAATTAAATTGGCAAAGAAAAAAACTATAATAAATCCAAAGATTAAAATAAGAAAGTAGATACTTCACCTCTTGCAATAATACTCCAGTATCTTACTCCAATTATATTGCCTAAGGAATCAGAACAAAAAACCCTCCCTATACTTCAAGATCCTCACTAACAGCTTAAAAAAGGAGCTCTGCTTTAAAGTTTTCTTTATTTTTATAAAGTTATATATGTATTGTTAGGGATATATGCAAATAAAATATTCTTATCCCCAAAGCAAGAAGCCCTCAAGAACACAACTCTATGTAAGAAAATTACATTTTGAAATTAAGAGAAATATACTCGCCATTCACTAATCTTAGATTTAAAAACATATCTTTAAGAAATACATATGGCTCAATTCTAACTAAACAACAAATATGGCTGACAGATATAGAAACAAATTCTTTTATCAAAGGATACAAGTAAAAAACCATACAAATGCTATAAAATGGAATGATCAGGGAAACTTTTGCAAAGTCAATGCCTTCCCTTTCTCCTTACAAAAAATTTCTGATCCTTGAGCTCACATTTTAAAAAGTAATATATATCTGCAGAAAAAAAGTGGGAACAATATACAAATATATATTTTCATGGTTAATATCAATGCTTTTCCATCAGCAATCTATTTTGAACTTATGAAGATCTCAGAATTTGAGGCCTCTGAAACTGCTCTAGGTTTCATCAGTGAAAGTAACACACTATAAGACCATCCACATTAACAACAAATACTTACATTAGCCACAGCATGTAAAAATCTGCTTTGGGGGAGATAAAGATGTAATGGACATTGACAGTGAAAGGAAGAGATACATAAGAAAAGGGAAAGAAAAAAGAGTAAAAAGATTAGTAGAGTTAAATAGAAGTGTATGTCATGTGTGTCTTTCAGGATAACTTGAAGGTAAGGTATGGAATAAACACTAGTTTCCGAATTCCTTTCTCAAAGGGGAAAGAATCAGTAATTTTCAGGTCATGACATTTTAACTTTCAATTGAGCTTTCTGAGGTATAAGCAGAACCCTAGGAAAAAAATTTTTTCATGTGCATCAACTTTAAAGAATAGTATTATTAATAAAAATAAATAAATAATAATAAGTGGAGTTATGTCCAACTTAAAACCATGTAAAATTTCAACTTGGTCATTACCAAGAAAAAACTAAATTACACAGAGCATACACTCAGATGATCAATGTCTTTAGCTGGAAATTGGCAACCCATAATCTGATTCAAATAAAGACAACTAAAGGCAGGTTTCAAAATACTGAGAGGGTTGACAAGTAGTGTTGAGAAAACGCTGTAATGTATTTCCTGGCTAGGATTAAAGGACAATTAAAATACCAAATTAAAGATCATAAATATAAATCATAAAGACTAATATTTTAAAAGTAAATTATAGTCAGAATTTAATAATTTATTAGTGCTTTAGATGTTAGTTTTAATGTATCTAGAATACGTATTTTTTCAATAGCGCTCATATAAAAATAACTATGCATTTCATCTGCATAAGTGGCCCAAATATGTTAATTCTAACAAAAGGAAATCCAGCATTTTAAAATTATGTGACAGCTTCTGAAATTCTCAGGAGAGGTAAAAGTATATACAATTATTTCAATAAATGAATATTGCTAATTTCTGAAAAAGTTTTTCTTTTCTGTTAAAGAACAAATATGTACAAAAGAAAACTCTAAAGGAATTTGGTATATCCATGTTAAGTGATACATTACACATGTAAGATGGCAAAGCAATTTACCTACGTGAACTGTTTTGAAAATTTAATGCTTTATTGGGAATTTTTAAAATGCTTAACATTATTATTAAAAGTAACAAGAATCACAATAAAATCATAAAAATAGTTAATCTATAAATTAGCATGACTGATCACTTTTTTAAATTTCAGTATTTTTATAGCCTGAGAATAGATAGTTTTTGCCAAATTTTCTAATACTACCTATTCCACAGATATCTACATTTACTATATTCCACAGTAGATGTATTTAAACATCAGTATCATATTTATATGTACATTTGAATATACAAACATTTTGTGTGCTATACATGATGTAAAGTAACAAGCTGCTTTTTTTTTTTTAAAGACTATAACCAAATAGTGAATCAGCAGTACCTGACCAAAACATTTTAAGATTAGTCTTGTAAGCCCCACAAGAAAAACAGTGTCACTAACTTTATAATCGAGACTATCCTTTCACCAAAAATTGTATTATAAATTTTGAAGAGCCAGGGTAGAAGAATGTAAATAATAGTTGTTTTAGAATTAGATATAGTTTAACTGGAATCCTAATTCTAACATTTTTTAGATCTGCTACACTGGATAAGTTTCTTAAACATGATGAACCTCAATTTCCTCTGTAAAAAGAGAACACTATCATTAAGTTCACTAAGTACCTGGGTGGTTCAAATCATGATACATAGTATCATGGTTAAGACTTACGGGTAAAGTTTCAAATTGGAAGTCCTTTCTCCACTTTCTTGAACTTGTTAGTTGTGTGACCTTGGGCTAGTCACGTAATCATTCTATATCTCAGTTTTCTCATACAACCAACTTCAACTTCATATACAAGTTTTCAATACCTTAAGGAACTGAAAAACTTTTCCTGGCACAGTTTCTGGCACATGGAAACATTCAATATTACTTATTACAAACGTAAAGCACTCAACATAGTGCCAGACACAAAAAAATCCCTTATTAAATCTTAGTTTCCTAAACTAAGTTTCTTAAGTTTCAAATGACGTTGTACTGTATCTAAAACTCAAATTCACCCCAGAAAAAAAAGATTTGTCATAAAGATGAGAAAAAGACTATTTCAAATGCGTTAAAGGTATTCACAAAAACGAATTCCTCTAAGGTTGTATGTAATGGCAACAGTTCTGGAATAAGTGTACAATCTCCCAAGTTGATGACTGGAATAATCAACATTCTCTGGCTATAAAAATATTGAAACTTTACAAAATGATCAGTCATACTAATTTATAGATTCAGCTACTATCCTAATATTGGTCATATACATTTCTATGAATGAAATGACTCTCTAAAGCTGAATTTTTTCTAACAGATGCTTTGACAAACAACTTCAACTCAATATTAAAATCTTAAAAGAACTAAAAGCTTCACAGACTGCTTAACAAAAAAAAATTTTTTTTAAATAGTAAAGAGTTGTTGATTTTTAAAAGTATTATATCTACAGAATATATACCTGAATTTTATTTCAGCTTCTTTGCCTGAAGTACACAATTTTCTTGACTAAATGACTGGCAAGTATCAAATCAACTGAACACTCAAAGGATAGTATTAAAATTTTACTGAAACTAGATACGTAGAATCCTGAATCCGTAAGAACAAATGTAAATCAGACTGATCATTTACTAATTATAGAACCATTAGCAGTTTTCTAAACCTTTGTAGCTTCAGTTTCCTCATCTGTAAATTGTAGATAATTATTGTTTCTACTTTTGGGCTTGTTAAAGGATTAAATATTACAGGGACAGACTTAACTCCTGGCAAATAATAAGCCCTCAAAATTTTATGTGACAAAATCTTAGCTGGCAATGCTGCATACATCAAGAAGTGATCTCTCCTAATGATACAGCTTTGAGAATAGAAAAGAATATGCCTTAAAACATAATGCAATTTGACAAAATTCAATTCAATAAAATTGACTCCAGATTTACACCAAGAAAAAAAAAATTACACACGACAAATATCTAAAATTACTTTTATTATTTAATTTATTTGGGCAAAATATTCTAAGCACATAAAATACCCTTTAAAATCACAATGATGGCCTTAAGAGACATGGAGTTTAAAATTCCTTTTACATTAACCAGAAACACTAAAATTCCACTCTATCTTAATAGCAGGAAAATACAACCAAGAAACAGGTAGCATCTCTCTAAAAGAAGAGGAAAATGCATTTTGAACTTAGATAATTGAAAAAGTCACAAATGGTAACAGTGTCAGGACTGAGCAATATCTAGTTTCAAGACCACAGCTCACACGTTTCTTAAGGCAACAAAATCTAAGAAAAACTAGTGTCAGGGAATCCCTTATTCTCCGCGACTTACTAAATGAATCTACACAAATCATATGGTCTCTTAAGTGTCAAGTATTTCATCATTAAACAGAAATCATGCTGGTCACTTCTCTCACAGGGATATCAGAATATTTTTAAATGAACTCAGGTCACCTTGAAAAAGAAATAGTTTTAAAATACAAAGAACTATTATAAATGACAACTGTGAAAAAAGAAAAAAATTTGCTTAAAAAGTCCATCTTAAAATAATTTTTAAAGTCTATATAAGATCATAAATTACCACCAAACCTAACCTAGTATGCTCAGGATATTAAAATAAACATGTTCAACTAAACAGTTAATTGTCAGGCTTCTATAAAGGCTCCTAGTCAGTTATTTACCATTCATTTTTATGGCAAGTAAATGTGATAAACAGAATAAAGTTACATTTCTGTAAAAGGAATTCTTGTTTAACTCAAATCCCCTAATCATTTCACATAAACTGAAATCTTAATTTAAAAATTTAGAATTTCTTACAAATTATGCTTTTCCTAATAAACACCAGAAAGGAGGACTAAATGAAATTATACAAAACTCAAACTCCTGGTTTTTATTTACTCTTATAATACTAATACATTTTATTTTGAGAAACTAAAAATGCCACAACGGGGTATATCAAACATGTAACACAGATATGTTCAAATATTTCTGACAGTTTGATGATAGATTGGTACCAAAAAGTTAAATATGAAATTAGTTGAAGAAGCCTTAGAAAGTACATTTTTCAGTGGGGTAGTCTGGCTCCAAATAAAGAAAATTTTGAACTGGTACAGCTTTGCTCATATTTTTGAAATTTAATAATGACTACTACGAAGAACCAAGTTTACTGCCATAGTAAAAACTCACTTTTCATTCCTAAAAAGAATCTTAAGTAGCCAGTTTTTCTTTTTTCAAGTAATGTACAACTTTTCCTTAGAAGCAGACAATATTATAATAGATCTCTAGAACAGGTATAAAAATGTTCTCAAATAACTTTAGTAAACAAATTGTTGAATGACTTTAAAAAGGAAGCATCCTATACACACTTTTCAAACACTGGAAATTATTTGATGTTCAACTCTGACTTACTTTCATTATTCACTTGAAATCTCTTTTCACATAACAGAAGTTACTGATAACTCTTCAGAGTCAAGACAAACAATAATCGATATTGTTGAAATTTCCTTTAGGTATACTAGAAAATATTTCCCCAAATAATATAACTAGGATTATAAGATTACTGGAACACTTCTGATCTCTCCTTTCACTGAATTTAAATTTTTTAAAAATGGAAATAGATGATTAGCCACTGGTGAATATTCCAACCAACAGAGGAGAAACAGAATAGACTATACTCTTTAGGGAAACAAACTATTCTCTCCAACTAGGTTACTAGTTTAAATTTTACAATTTGAATTTTACACAATGTTTTCTCCTTTAAAAATGACGTATTTAATTGGTCTGAACCAAACAAGACAGATTTTTAAATTTAAAGAAATTTTAACTGTAGATATCATAATGAAAGCTACCACACAACCTATATTACTTACAAATTACTAAATATGTAGAATTGAGAAAACAAATTGGGAAGAACTAATTCACTATAACTTATTTCCAAAGTCTCAAGAAAAAAAGAATCAATCATATAACTCCAATATCTAACACACTTATTCAAATATCTTCCTAAGAAGACAACCTCTAAAAATAAGTTGCTTCAGTTCATGAAAACTAAGCAAGCAGAACTCTTCTTTTCATTATCTTTAGGAGAAATATGTTTATCCCTTGAAATACATCTTAGTATTTTAATTAAATAAAAGTTGTAGAGATAATCACAGGAATATATGATGACCTTTAAAACATTTATATGAAGTCCTTACCACCCCCATCACCAAAAAAGCAAACCCTCTGCTTTCTTAAGATGTGAAGTGTTCTCCCTGTCTGCATTCCCTCCCTGGCATGCCCCCCACTCGCACACCCCCCACCCGCAGTAGGCCTGAGGCCCCGTAGCAAACAGTGTCTAACAGGAGCAGGCAGCACAAAGACAGGCATGGGAGATTAGTGGGAGGGAGGGAGGCCGGGATTGGGGCTCAGCAGGAGCTTCAGGCTTTTTAAAATTCAAACTGCTCCCTGACCAATACAAATCACGGACACGCTACTGACTACTACACGGATTTATAGCATTAAAAACATGCCTAGTACGTGACAGCTATATTAACTTCATTCTTTTAAGCATTTATCCGTACATTTGCAGGAAATGTGGAACAATTTATTGTAAGCAGGACGCTAAACTAAAAAATAACCTTCACAAAGTAACTCATCTACAGTGACAATAATTTAATGACACAAAAAATTTGAACCAATGTAATATAAACTAGTAAAACAAGAGATTTTGCTGAGCAGTGCCGCTTCATTTTAACCAGCGAAAGTTTTCCTTCAGCGAATATTAAAGTATCAAAATAGTGCAACCCAGGTACATTTTCCTAGCAATTTGCCTGACTGATGAATTTTTAATTGGTGTTTCCCCCTTATACCAACTTATAATCCGAATGCCTCCATAAACAAGCTCGAAACACTTAACTTACTCATGAACTAGAACTTGTCAAGTTAGAACTGACATTTTTCTCCAGCATTTACAGATACATTTGACCTATTAAAACGACACCTCTCTCATTACACAGTCAAACATCATGGCACAAACAGCCAATGACAATCCTGGGACCTCAAGAAGAACTGCCCTGACATGAAAGGATGGCACCTTCTACAATTTTTCAACCTCCCAAGGATTTTAAGTATAACTTAATTTTTCCTTCCTTTTTTTTTCTTAAAAGAAAATTGGTTTTACCTGTATCTCAGCACAATTCTGAGAACACTTAAAATTCTTTTCATGCTCCTACACCTTTTGGTCAGGAAGTACCTGAGTGTTTTACGTATAGTCGTTTAAAACTGCCCTTACATAACGCATACAAATAGAAAGTAGTAGAGTAAACCTGCTAAGTACTTTATACTTGTCTTTGAATAAAAAGTCCATGTGCAACAACACACTGTCAAACGACAAGATAAAAGCTCTTGGGGAGGGGGAGATGTGCAGTGTCTACCAAGTATGGTTTTCTGTATTAAATATTCATGTGGACGATTTAATTCTTTAAAAAACAAAATGAGTGTTTATGAACTTTCCAACGTCCAAACAAGTTTTACAAAGAGAAAGAATTACCTCGGGATCCGTGTCTGAGTATTTAGGTTTGTCTCACTAACTGAAACTACTTCCTCCCTTCATGGGGTCACAGGGGGAAGAAGGGGGGGTTGTTTGTTTCACTGGGACGTTCCCCACTCCCGGACCGGGAAAGTTGTAAATATGGGGACGATCAGGGCACATTTGCTGTTAGTTGTATTGTTTCCGCCTCCTCACTAGCTACGGCTCCTCTCCCGGGCGAGGCCTGTCACCGACCAGCAGTCGCTCCGCTCAGCCCGGAGCTCTCCTAATCCCCGAGCTCAAGTAGATTCCGCTGGCCCGCGGCCTGCACTCTCCGCCGGGCCTACGCCTCCCCGGCCGCCCGGCAGGAGCCCAGTCCCCGCCACCGGAGCCGGCCGGGAGAGGGTACAAAACCACCGCCACCCAAGGCGGCTGCCACCAGAGAGGAGCGAACTCTAGACTCGCCCGTGGAAGAGACCTGGGGCCGCTAAGAAAACGGCGGGGAGGGGAGCGAGGAGGAGAGACGCTGAGGACCTGGCGCCACCGCCGCCGCCGCCGCCGAAATAAAGAGCAGGAATTTACCTGGGCGAATCGGCGTCTGAATCCAAGGGGAGGCCGAGGCCGCTGTGGCGAGAGACTATAATCCGGGCCGGGAGTGGGGGTGGCTACGGCTCCTCTTCCGTCTCCTCAGTGCGGGGAACATGTAGAGCCGGGGGGAGACCAGCCGAGAAGACAAATCGTTGCTTCTTCTTCCTCCTCCTCCTCCTTCTCCCACATAGAAACACTCACAAACACCCGACCAGGGGCCCGAGCTACCGGGGGGGCATCGCCGCGGGCCCGGGAACCAATCCTCCTGTCGGCGGGGGCGTCCCTCCCTGCGGCTTGGTGGTGTCGGGTGAGTCGGTACCGACGGAGGGAGGGGGGGGAGGGTGGGGGGAAGGAGCCCTGTGTGTGTCTCTCTCTCGTTCCGTCTCTCCCTCTCAGAACAAAATGCCGACCGGAAGTGCAGCTGCAGGAATGACTCCCTCCGCCGGCGCCAAACACTAACAACCACCCCCTCTTCCCCACTCCACTTCCGCCACCGCCGCCGCCGCCGCCGCTGCCGCCGCCACTGCCGCTTCGGCTCGCGTCCTCGGCCGCGCCGCGCCCGGGCCCAGCCGAGGCCAACAGCTGGGCGGCGGCGGCTCTCCTCTACGCCCTTCTCCTCAGGGCGGCTGTGGATGTTGCCAGTATTGTCGATGCTTCAGAGCTACGTTTGCCCCGCGACACGGAAGGGCCGGCTCTCCTCGGTCTTTATTTTCCTGGAGGCTGATGGGAGCGAGGCCCGAGTTCGGCAGTGGTCGTGAGCGTGGGGGGCACTCGGGCCCGGACGTGCTCGCAGGTCGCCGAGGGCGGCGGCTGGAGGCCGCGCTGGCTGTCCCAGGTGGTCGTTAGCTTTAGGGAGCGGAGCTCTGGGCGGCCCCACAGAGGACGCCCGCGATTCGACGGCGATGGTGCCCGTTTTAAATGGTGTCCCTGCAGCTGGGTGGATGGATGGATCGTACACCTCTCCTTTTGAGGCCGAGACTTTACGCCCTTCTGCGTGTTATTTCTGCGGAGTAAGAACGCAGCCCTTGGAGGTGAAGACGACTGTCGACTGGACTGAATTGGAATGGTGTTTATGATGCCTTTATTTCTGGAAATACGCGGTCTCCGCTGCTCTTGCTTTTTGTTGGCGGAGGTTTGGGTTCTTTAACAGTCGGGAGAAAGGCCTGTAGGCGACGCTGCGCTAGCGTGAAGCTAGCCTGCGGCGGCCCCGGCGCCCCCCTCTAGGTGTGGGTGGAGCCGAGCACGCGGGGAGAACCGCCGGCCCCTACTCGGCCACTGGCGACTGCGGGCAACCGGCGGGCCTGCCGCCAGCTGATTTCAAACATCGTTTTCCTCTTTAGGTTTGGAACACTGAGGCGCTGGACAAGGCTGGAATACAAAATGTGATTATACGTACAGTACCATGCTTGTTGTAGTTTTTAAACTGTAAAACAAGAAGTAACTCCGTCGTTCCACAGTTCTCTATTAAATTTGTGTAAATTAAAAGGGGGGCTATTCTTCAGGTTAAAAAGTGCAGTAGGTAAGCGGATTTTTACTCAACGGGGACGCAATTCATGTTGTATGAATTGTATTATTTGTGTGTGTATCAGTGGGCTAAAAGTAATTAGGAAAACTTGCTTAGATTATTCCTTTTGCCTCAGGCCACTGAGGGGGCCAAGATCCCGTCACTCCTTTGCTCTAGGCCCTGCGACGGCTTCCCGTCTTGAGGGGAGTGAGCGAACCTTGACTGAAGTTCCCGTCTTGAGGGGAGTGAGCGAACCTTGACTGAAGTCCCCGCGCGCCGTGGGGGGTGGGGGCGGGCCTGCCCTGGCATCCTTGCGAGTAGGACTGTGTCCTCGCCGATACTTCTGCCAGGTTCTTCCCTGAGCGCCCGTAAGGCTTGCTTCTTCACCTTCAGGGTTTTGCCCAAGTGTCACTGTGCTTCTGTGGCCACTTTTAAACTGCAGGTTCCCTAGCCCCCTTCTCATTTTATCCTTTGGGCAATCTACATATCTGTACATGTTTATCTTCTTATCTCTCCTTCCCTAGTGGAATGTAAGCTCTAAGAGGACAAGAGGTTGTGTTTTTCTGCACTGGTGTTATGGCCAGCTCCTGGAATGCCACACTGTAGATGCGTAGTATTTGGTTAATAAATGAATGACGATTATAAGGGCCTTGACGCTCCCTATTTCTGTCTTTGATATGTACTTACATATACTTATATGCTACAGAGAGCTTTATAAAAGATTTAAAGTTTGTAACGGAATTCTATAAAAAGAGATTGCTTCTAAACATTGGAAAGCCTTCCACAACACCAGAAACCCACAAACTAGAGATAGTTTGTTTTTAGGCTTCTGTAAATGGGGATGCCCGAGGACAGTGCATCAAAAATGATCATATCCATACTGGGCCGATTGGCTTTGCTCTCCTGAGTCTCAAACTGCATTCTTCATCTTGTCCTCTGTCTTGCAAAATACATTAAAAGTGTGAGAATTTATTTGGTTGGCTCAGCCCAAATCCAGTACTATTGGAAAAGTTCATTCAGCAAGTATTTTTTGGGCACAAATGGGTACCAGGCACAGTGATTCAAAAGGTGTGTGTTTCGGAGGCTAGGACAGCATACAGGACCTTACATAAAGGACCACATATAGCTACTTTGGTTGCTCCTCAATTATGCTGTCAAGCAAAGCAAATGCTAGTGAGATTTATTTTTAGTTTTCTTCTGAAGAAAAGGTTCAGTGAAAGCTGAGGTCAGGCTTAGTGTGGATATTTTAATTCATCATTTAGTTTGCTGTTTGCTTACGCTTAGGGTAGCACTAGATTTACTTAATCATGATTTTTGAGTACTATAAAACAGACGTGGAAAACTGTATTTCCTAGTTGCCTGAAAAGTAGGCTTTTTAAATTAAATAAACATATCGGTAAGCTAGAAGCTATGCAGTAAGGCTTTGGCTATGGTATTCCGAAGTTTCATATTTCGTGTATTGAATTTTTGGACAAGAAAAGACAGCCTTGATAGGTATTTTATAACCATTAATACAATTATTGAAACGTTGTTTAGTAAATCCAATATTATTTTTCCTATTAATCTTCAGAACAGCTTTAAGTTAATACAGATGGCTCAGATGTGTTTTTCACTCAGTTTCAAAATACCAGTATTTTAATTTGTTAACAGAAGCACAATTATTTTCCTGTCTGCTTTCTTAATGTTACCGGTAAACTAGTAATTTTACACGTCTAGGTAACTGCAGCTGCTACAGTCAGTCTGCCGTGGAAAGTCTTGGCATTATTGTGTTATTTAATTTAAATTTTTTGGTTTCTTCCCCTTATTGAGTACTTATTAGTTGCTAATTAGCTTTATGCTAGGCACCTCATACGTGGTAGTGAATGAAAACACAGTACTGCTTTTGAGGGTTTAACTTGTATATAGTTTATACAATTTTTTTTGCAGATTATAGAATTAAATAAATTTCCATGCCTATCACAGCATTTCTCTATTAAATAGTATTTTGCTTGTGTAAATTTAAGTATCCAAGTTAAGTTCTTACTTAGAATCTGTTAATCTTAGTGTTTTCTTCATTTCATTGCCTTGGTGTTTTGGGGTGTTTTTTTTTTTTTTTTTTCGCTTAATATTTTTCCAAATACCATCCATTTGTTTTGCTCTTACATTTTTAAGTCCTTTATGTTCCAAATCAGGTGACTTATGTGCTTGACTTGTCCATTTTAGTTTGGAGGATAGCTCAATAAACCTTTATTCTGACTTTAAATTGCCTCCTTGCTTTAAGAACTGATTGCATGACTCAGTTTTCTTTGCTGGGAATATCCCTGGATAGTCTTATATGTATTCTAGATCAATGAATTACAGAAGATTTTATTAAAAATTTTTGATGGATTTCAAGTATAAACTATCTGTTATCAAATGTCATCACCAGGAATTGCTACATCTGAAAAATTACGAATTGTTATTTTTATTGAAGAATATTTATCTTTAAGATAAATGCAATTTGCTATAAAATGATAGTAATGAAAAATTTTAGAAACTCATTTTCTTCTATTTTATGCCTGCCGATTATTCTGTTAGTGATAAAATTGTCTCTTATGGGAACAAATTTGTTAAAGTTAGAAAAAAAAACTGGTAGTATATGTGTTTTACAGATTAGACTCTACCAGAATTATTTCACATTTAGAATAATTAAATTGCTTTTAGGTTGATGGATGATTTAAGAAAATGATGAAGAGTTAATTAAGGATATTGATTTTTAAGGCAGAGCTACAAAATTATCAAATGACTTAACACTGTAAATATGTTCCTGTTTCAAGTTTTCAAAGTAAATACCTTAATCAAATTTGGAAATAGTATTTATGGAGTTTATTCAAGATAGATTATCCATTTTGTTAAAATTATAGAAATGAATAGTTTTTTTCCTATGGATGCCTTTTTTCATCTTGGCCTATTCTGGTCCTTTTAGAAAAAGCTTTGTCTTTTCATTAATAATTCTCGCCTATAATTATGAATTTTCTCTAAACTTGTAGATTTTATTATACATGCCATCTATTTATAATCCTATGACACTCCTATATTGTTTATGTTTTTATGTATCTCTGCCTTATGTTCCTAAATCAAAGTGACCAGTTCCATGTTATACTAAAAGTTTCACTGTGTAATGCATAGGGAATTACACATAGGGAAGGGCCTCAAAAAATACAGTTCTGAAATATTTTAATGTAAAATTATTTAAGAATCATAAAGTTTCATGAAACCCTAATCTTCCTGGAACCTACACATATTCTGGATGTGAACCAAAGTTACAACTATTCAAGTATTTTAATACTGAACTAATCTGGAAAAACATCTGTTAAAAAACGTCTGTATTTATGAAGGAAGAATAAAATCTATTAAAAATTTAAAACATCTTAAAACATCTAAAATAGGTATGAAGGGAGGCTTATGATGCTCATTTTAACAGCTCTCTTGAGTAAGTTAGCTTGTAGTCAAAGCATCTGCTCCAAACCAGTGTTTTAAACTGTGGATTATAGTACTACTATGGTCATGAAATTAATTTATTGTGTTATGACTAGCATTTTTTATTTAAAACATAGAAAATAGAAGAGTACATCACAGATGGTAAAGGTATATGTTTTTAAGTAAATATTTTTTCATGTGTATATGTGCTGGGTTACCTTGTAAAATACATTTCTTATAGTGGGTTGGTTATAGGCCAAAAAAAAGTGTGTGTTTTTATTTTTAAAAATCTACAGTTCAGATTTTCCTTAGAAAATGGGGAAAAAAAGGAATGTTAGATCTGACTGCCCATGAACTACTGAAGGATTTTAGAGGAACACCAGGATATTTTAGAGATCTGATACCCTTAAGGCAAAGGGTAGGAAATAAAGTATGTTGTTAGTAGAAATGTGAAATATGGTTAAAGTTGTGAAGAGGAATTATTTTTCTAGTGGACCTACATTTGTTGTGTTTAGATCTGTGACTATTATTGATCTGTTGTAGCACATTTTCCAATCTGAAATGTCCAATACAGCACAATAATAAAATGGGGCAAAATATATGTTTGTTTCTATTTCTTCCCACCTTCCCTTCAATCTTAAAATAAATGTTTATTAGTAAGTCAGAGCAAAGCAGTTTCTATCTTTCACAGAGTAATTATCTTAGGAACAGATTATTCCCTGAAAATGATGGCAACCCCTTTCTGTCTCTGAAAAATCTTCAATAAGGTTTTTCTCTCTAGCCAAAGTAAATAATAATTTATTAAATAGGTAACTCTCATTCACCCTCCAACTCATTCTATATATTTAAATAAATGTACTTAGAATTGTGTACAGGATTTAAAAGAGGGAAACTTAGGAAGGAAGGAAGGAATTGTGTATAAGAATTTAAAAGGGAGGCATTATATTGTATAAGTAGAATGAAAAGTATCTAACCAGAAAGCAAATAAGATAAGGATTCTACTATACTGAAATATTCTAATAAAATTTAAATATTACTCTTTCACTTTATTTGCTATGTGTACATTTCAGTAGTATAATGTTGGCAAGTCTATTTAAGAGCACATTAGTAAAAATTTCCTTTTTCAGGCATGTGATACCAAGTCCCTTTCCATTATAGATAAGTAAGGCCTAGGTTGGATAAAACCTTAGCTAAACACAAAATTTGCTAGAGAATCAACATATTAAGAAGCTCTAACTCTAACCTTATTCACCCCAAATATTTCACCAATGTAATTACACACCCTATTGAACTAAGAAAGGAATTGTATTACTAACCAGCAGAGGGAGCCAAGTTAATCATGAAAGGTAGGAGTATAAAGGAACATCATATGACTTCCTGTTTTGAATTTAACTGTATGGCCTCTTCGCTTTTTGAGTTTAGAAGAAGACAATCATAAGGAGAGAAAGGCTACCAATGTATATCAAATAAGGATAGGGTGACAATTATAACTCAAGATTACCTTGCAGGAAATAAATTGTAAGAAAAATTGAATGCAGAAATATAAAAGTTCAGTGTCTCAGTATTGTAACTTAAGATGGAAAAACCATGTAAAACAGTACCTTAGAGCCATGATGAATTGCTATCCAAATGTAACAGTGAATATTTCTTAGTAATTCCATTTTCACTTAAAGTTGAAATTAGGCTGTAAATAGATACATTTTAAGATTATAAAGTTGGTACAAATAAGTAGATTGTACATCAAATTTATGTGCATTTAATCTAAGAAGGGATAAAATTTAATAAAAAATGATTACAGTGAAGTAATAAGGATGTGATTTTTCAGCTTAAAATTAGAGAATAGGATTGTTTCCACTACTGTTTATAAACACAACAAATAAAGTAATATCTGTTTTGTGTGAGATGTTTGGAGGAATATAGTAACTAAGTGATTACTGTCAGCTTATTTAATTTTGTCTAAGAACTTCAAAATGCCTGATAGAAGGGGTACATATTGAATGAATAGATGTGATTATTTATTATTAGAAGTAAAACTATAAGAGCTGAGCGTTAGCTAACTGCATCAAAATAAATAATGTAAAGACTCAAACATTTTTAGTTAAATAACCAAATGAATTTGCTAGTCTAGCCCCTTGTTGCAAGATTTGTGGAAACATACCATATATACTTTTACTCATGTGTTTATTCCTTACAAAAATATACTTCTTAAGCACTTAACTATCTCCAAAGGACATGGAGCATATCTTCATTGTGAAGTAGACAAACTTCTTAAATTTTATTGAAAGATTTAATTTCACTGATACGTGAACAGTCATACAAATTCAATATGCAACTGGTGATTTCAATAAAGTGATACTTAGAAGGAAATCATTTATGGGACTAGATTGCCTTTGAAGGACTAACAAATTAGGCACAAGATTAGAAATTAAGAGTCATGCAGCTGGAGGCTACAAGATTCTGACCCTAAACTGCTTCTAAGATCAGTGCTTGAGATATTCTACACACCCTGCACTTGATGGATCAGCGCTGGCACCACCCAGCTCAATAAGCAGGTTCATCAGATCTTGTAGCCCCTGCCCAGAAAGTGATTCAGAGTGAGAGGACAGCTTCGATTCCCTATGATTTCATCTGCAACCCAACCAATCAGCACTCTTAATTCACTTGCCTTCCCTAAAAACTGATCCCCAAATGCTCGAGGAGACTGATTTGAGTTATAATAAAACTCCGGTGTCCAGCCAAAAAAAAGCAAATTATTCAATTTTGAGTACTAGAAAGTAGACTGTAAACTTCTTTTATAATGCTATATTATACCGGCATTATTTTATATATTGGCATCTGGTGTTAAGTCAGTTAATCATAGCAATGATATCCAAGATGTACAACTCAACAGTCCTAGAGACAGTTTAATACCAAAAAAAAGAGAAACCTCAATGTAACAAGTATTACTACTTGTAATTATTTGTTTCCTTTACACAGGAGTTGTGATGAATATGGGCTTTTTGAATTGCATAAACAGCCTAACCACTTAAATGTTTCCACCCATGAAAAATAGCTATTATGAACTTTTAAAAATTAATAAAGTGGCAATAGGTTTACCATGAACTATTCCTTATTGATAAGCATAATAATGGGTTAATTCATGTCAAAGTCCAATAAAAACAATTTATTATGTCACCAAAGTCAACGTTTCAGAATCTAAGATGTATAGTTATTTCTGTTTTATCTAGTTTTCATTTAATAATCTCAGATTCTGACTAACAACTCAAAAACCAAAGTCTGGTGAGAAAATAACTTGAATCTTATTCCAAAGTTAGGAATGGTGACAGATTAGGAAAAGCATCAAAAAAGTGACTTCAGTAAAGAAGTTCTCTTTTCCTAAAAAATTAAATATAGAAGTTTAGTTAGGAATTTGTACCCACACGTGGATACTGCTTTTAACATTTTTCTTTAGACATTTGAAATATTTTATTTTCTCTTTTAAAAAAAGCACCAAAACCCAAATTTATTTAATACGATGTTTCTGATCTATCAGCTTCTTTCCATCTTACACTGTCGAATTCTGTACTGCTTCTAAAGCACCTGCAATTAACTCTACAAAAACTGTATGATTAACACTCAGCATTGCCTTCTTCCTAATTCTAACATCAACATTCATCAGCTTTCTCCAATAGAGTCAGATGATTCCTTATAATCATATCTAGGCAAATGATGTAACTTTTGCTTGATGTTTGGGAAAATAGCTTACATTATGAATTTAGAAGAGCTATAGTAGTACCTGACAATACTTTATAGATGGAAAAGTATTTTTAATTTAAAGAACATACTGGACATCTTTCAGAATTTCTGTAAAAATTTTTGACTGTCTATTTTGGCTAGAAGCTTAGAAATGATCATGCTTAATTTTGTGTTTACATTAAATCTTTTGGATTTTCATTCCATACACAATATTGATATAAAACATCATAGTTGTGGAATCTGGCTCTTTAAGAAATGCTCACCAGAAAACTGGTTTGAAAACTATTCTGACTACAATGTAGCTATTATATTCACTGATAAGATTTTAGTATGCCTCTGAATATAAGTAAGTCTCTAATTCCCTATATTTTTTGGAATATTAGTATTCTAAGAGTATCAGAATATGAGCCTAAAGAAATTTTGAATTTGCATATCCAAATTGACATAATATTCTTAGGTGGGACGTAGTGGCTCACGCCTATAATTTTAGCACTTTGGGAGGCTGAGGTGGGCAGATTACTTGATGTCACAAGTTTGAGACCAGCTTGGGCAACAAGGTCAAACCCCATTTCTACTAAAAATGCAAAAATTAGCCAGGTGTGGTGGTGCACACCTGTAATCCCAGCTACTCGGGAGGCTGAGGAACAAGAATCGCTTCAACCCAGGAGGCAGATATTACCCCACATTGAACAAATAAATATTAAAGAGCTTTACATACAGGATAATATGATAAAATTTGCATTTTAGAATAACTCTACAATTAACAATAAAAAGAAGTACCTGTAATATTACCCCACAAAAGGAATAATACTTAACATGTGGTGAACTTGGAAATTTCATACAATTTAGAAATATGTATTGAGCTGTAAAAATGTTTGTATTCATGACATGATAATTTCTCTTCTGGACTCTTGAGGTGGCTATATATTGCTTTTGTAATTTCAATTAAAACAGAAGTTTGGGTAACTGAATGAAGGAAGGATAGAATATAAGATAGGCTGGAGAAAGGTGAATCAATGAGAAAGTTAATGTAACCAGTCAAGTGATTTATTTTTTAGCAGCAAATTCTCCTTAACAATAATATTTTCAACTTAATAATATTTTCAACCCACATCTAGAAAGCTTACGCAAACTTTCCAGGTATTTTGTCTGTTCTAGCCCCAAGGTGCAACTCCAGTGCAATCCACGCTTGCTCACCATTCTTGCTGCTTCACTTTCATCACTCCTTCTTAACCAGTTTCTCTTACTATCAACCCTCTCATAATAACTATCCACTCACCATTGGTTCCGACCATCCTCACACATTTTGGTTCCTTTAAATTAAAGGTAATATAGTCTTAATTGTTCATGTCGCCTAGTGACAAAAACTAGCATGACAGGGTGGAAGTGAAGATTATGCCATATTTCAGAGGTTTACATGTTTTCCAGTAGTGAATCACAACTATCAGAAATCCATATTTATGTGGGCCACACACATTTTTTATTATAATAATAGTAGAATTATAACCTATTAGCTATTCAAAGGTATTTAGTTTTTGGCTGAGAACAGTGGCTCATGCCTGTAATCCCAGCAATTTGGGAGGCTGAGGTGGGAGGATTGCTTGAGTCCAGCCTGGGCAACATAGTGAGGCCCCCATCTCTAAAAACCAATTTTTTTCAATTGGCCAGGTGTGGTGGTGTGCACCTGTCATCCCAGCTACTTGGGAGGCTGAAGTGGGAGGATCGCTTGAGCCCAGGAGGTAGAAGTTGCAGTCAGTCATGATGGCACCACTGCACTCCAGCCTGGGTGACAGAGTGAGAGCCTGTCTCAACAACCAGAAAGAAGCATTTAGTTTTACAGTATTACAAAGCAGTGTCACATTAGTTAAATGAGCTTTATTTATAAAAAGGTATAAAATTATGGGCCAAGTACTAGCCTTCAAGTAATTTTGAAGTCAGCGAGAATACTCGTATATAACAGATCAAACGTGGTTCAAGAACCAAAGGCTATTGTTCAACAAATAGTGAGACAACTGAGTAGCCACATGCAAAAGACTAAGGACCCTTATCTCACACCATTTTGCAAAAATTAGCTCAAAATGGATCAGTGACCTAAATTTAAGAGAAAAACTGTAAAACTCTCAGAAAAAAAAAGGATAAATTTGTATAACCTTGGATTTGACAGGATTCTTAGCTATGACAACAAAAGCACAAGCCACCGAAAGCCAACAAACAAAAACACCATAAATTGAACTTCATCAAAATTTAAAACATTAGTGCTTCAAAAGACACCATCAAGAAAGTGAAAAAATCCACAGACTAGGAAAGATATTTGCAAATCATGTATCTGATAAGGGATCTATGTCTACAATATATAAAGAACTCAAACTCAGTAAAAAAAATAACAAACCCACTTAAATGGGCAATTAATCTAAATAGACATTTCTCCAAAGGAGACATGCAAATGGTCAATAAGTACATGAAAATATGCTTGACATCACCAGAGAAAAGCAAATTAAAAACCTACAAGATTCTCATTCTTCACTTACAAGGCTTTGTTTTCACTATGGTAACCAGAATAAAAAGGTCAGATAACAATTATTGGCAAAGACACAGATAAAAACCACAACCCTTATATATTCCAATAGGAGTATAAAATGATGCAGCCACTTTGGAAAACAGTCTGGCAGTTCCTCAAGTGATTAAACATCTAGTTACTATATGACCCAGCAATTCTACTTCTAGGTATATACTCAAGAGAAATGGAAACATATGTTTACACAGAAACTTGTACACATTGGTTTATAGAAGCATTATCAGGATCACCAAAAGGTGTAAAGAACCCAAATGCCCATCAACTGACAAATGCATAAACAAAATACGGTATCTACATAATGGTATGTTATGTGGCTATAAAAAAGAATGAAGTACTGATACATGCTGCAACATGAGTGGGTCCTGAAATCATTATGTTAAGTCCAAGAAGCTAGTCACAAAAGACCATATGCTATATAACTGCAATCAAATGAATGGAATATGGAAATCCATGCAGACAGAAAGTAGATGACTGGCTGTTTAAAGCTGAGGGTGGGAGCATGGGTGAGCAGGAGAATAGCTAAAGGGTACAGAGTTTCTTTCTGAGGTAATGAAAATGCTCTAAAATGGACTGTTGTGAATTGCACATATCTGTGAATATAATAATAAACCACAGAATTGTCCACTTTAAATGGGTGAATTGTATGGTATATGAATTATATTTCAATAAAGCTGTTTAAAAAAAAGAGGGGGAACTGTATATAGAGAGGGCCCATCTCAATCCTCAGTCCAGGTTTACATTATTGAAAGTGGTCCTTAGATTTTATTTGCATAGTTTCAGGAAAGAAAATACACATTAAAAGAGTTGGAAGACTCAAATGTTGCAAGAATTTGACTACAGAGCCAGAAATTTCAGAATAGTAATAGATGATGTATATATTCATTAAAAAAAAATCCTAGAGGTATATGGGTTCTTGGTGAGCATAGTTTGCTTTCAGCTCAATCAGTTCCTCTTGAAGTAGAGCCATGTTGACAAGGCAGATGCTTACAAAATTCAAACATATCTCTCTAAAGTCAGCTGCAGAAACTTAAAGCATAAATCACGGTAATGAAAATTAGTGAATTTCTTTTGAAATTCAGATTTTATTTCTACCAAATAGCTCAGTCATTCTTTAAATTCTATGATTCCATTTAGCACAGGACAGTTCTGATATGGGACACGAATGCATGCTCCAAGTAACATCTACCTACTCTCCAGGTACTGGTATTAATATTAATAACTGTAGTTCCTTCACAGGCTCATCCATTCTCTTACTTTTTTCTCTACAGTCTTAAGTTCAGTGTATTCAGATATCTTGCTTGCAACATCAAACAAAATATCATCATATTAGCTATTTGGGCTCAGACAAAGAGGGGTCCCTTTAACTACCAAAAGTTTTAGATCTGAAGTAGCATCATTGTAGCTCTCTTCAACAAGCTTCCACAATCTTGTCATCTTATTGCATTAAAATAAACCAAATCCATTGCATTTAGAATAGCACAATAACAACAGTAACAACGAAATACTTAGAGCAATCCTCCTGCCTTAGACTCCTGAATAGTTGGGACTACAGGCACATACCACCATGCCTGGCTAATTTTTTTTGTTTGTTTGTAGATAGGGATCTTGCTGTGTTGCCCAAGCTTGTCTTGGACTCCTGGCCTCAAGAAAGCCTCCTGCCTCAGCCTCCCAAAGTTCTAGGATTACAGGCATAAGCCACAATGACCAGCCAACAAATATATTTTTTTAAAAAAGAGTTTTGGTGGAGTGTACTTACCTTTCTAAATATTGAAATACATTGTAAAGTGAAAATGGTTGCAACATATTTGCCACAGAAATGTACAGATAGTTGGAAGAAACTCCAGTATGTCATAAGCCAAGGAGTAAGGATAGACTAACAAATGATGTTTTCTAAATGTCCATCAAATCTGTCTACTTCTCTCTGTCTCCAGCAACACCAACTTAGTCATCAATTATTATTGGTAGCCAGGAGCGGCTACCATCATTTCTTGCCTATGTTACTATAATAGCTTACGAGTTTCTGCCATCCAGAAAGACACTTATCCCCCCAACTCTTTTTTCTGCTTCCATAGTGATCTTTTCCAAACATAATGTGATCATGTAAGCCTGCTGTTAAAATCTTTAAGTAGTTCTCATTACTCTTAAGAGAAAGACTAAAATTCTTAATAAGTCACAAGATCTGCATGGTGTATCCTTGCCTACTTCTCCAGTCTCATCTCTCAACTATCTCCCCCTTGCAGTCCAGCACCAGCCACTCTGGCCCTCTTTCTAATACTTTAAATGATATCATGCTCCCTGCAGCCAAGAAACCCACAATTCCTTTCATTTTGGGCACTTATCTCAGTTTATATTTGTACATTATTGATGTGATTATTTGATTTATGTCTGTCTTCACTCCCTAAACTGTAAATTACACTAGAGCAAGGACTATGTTTGGTTTATTAGCACCTAACAGAATATGTGCTTGATAAATATCTACTGAATGAATCATTGAATAAATAAATAAATAGAAAACTGCAATCTCACATTGTATCCACTAACTTGCAGATGAAATTCTAAATTTTAAATGTGAAAACAAAATTAATCCACCATTAAAAATTATTCAGGTAAGTTAATAGAACTCAGGATATGAACAGACTTTTAAAATATTTTGGAGGGACTCATAGGAAAATGATGTACCACTTAAATAAAAACTTAAATGTCTACCAATTGACTGCTTGTTTTGAAATATATACATATACGTTTTAAAGGATATTGGATTATAGGAGAGTAAGCACAAATCATGGTATAGAAAAGCAGAAAAAATACATCATAATGCTAATTTTGTTATTTAAAAATTAGTTAGAAAGAAATACACCAAAATGTTATCTTTGAAAGACAGGCTTGAAAGTAATTAATTTCTCTTCTTCATACTATCTTTTATCCAAACTTTATTTAGAGTTTATCAAGAATAACCAACCAAAAGATACCTACTTTTAATATTATTAAATAATCACTCTGAAATATTGCTAAGTCCAGACAGATCAGTTCATCAAACTTTTATGAAATCGCATTTTTCTGCGCTTCTTAAGCTATTCAGAACTTAAAAGTGATTAAAAATGATCCAAGTCATTTTATTAGCCTAATAGAATTCTGAGACTAAAATGTAACCAAAAAATTATTAAAATGAAAACTAAAGAAAATCTTAAATTAAATGCTAAAAATCTTAATTCAACAGTAATTTAAAGAATATCCCATAATAATTAAGTTCATAACAGAATTGCAAATACGTGAACCCATTACTATAATATAAATACATCATATCAGCCAGTGAAATCAGAAACACATATGATCATTTTAACAGATGCTCAAAAGGTGTTCAACATTCACCTCATATAAAATCTCTCAGAAAGAAAGATGGTGGGATGGAAAATTATTAAATAAATGGTACTGCGAAAACTGATTGAACATTTGGGAAAATCTATTTAGTGTCTCACTCATCATCTACCAAATCCCATGTACTTTAAAGAGTTAGAGTTAAAAATCAGCAGTACACATCTAGAAGAAAATATAAGGGATTTATATCAAATTGTTGAATGACTAAGGATTTCAAAGCTTCAAAAAGTATGAAAAATTTTATAAAGAGAAAATATAGATAAATTAAGTTACAATATACCAATTGTAAACCAAAAAATCCAGCATTTCTTGAATTAATTATCAAATATAATCTAAATTCTAACTGGAAAATTGGTCCTAGTGGGATAAAATACGCAGACTTTTATAAAAAGTAATAAACTGGAGACTTTCTTCACTCATTCCTTAGTTTGTTTAGGGCTTAATATGTAATGCATATTAATATATTTTACACTCTAAAAAAACCCATTCCCCTAACTACTCTTGTAGTTTCAGCAGCAACACAGTGCTTGGCTAGGCACTCTATAAATGCATGTTGAATGAATGATACACCCCTCCCCCCAAAATAGTATATTTCATTAAAAATGAAATGTTTCTGGTTTTTATTTTCCTCTCATATACTATCAGGGCAAGAAATAACCTATAGACTGGAATAAAACTTAGTGATAAAACCCATGGACTGTAAAATGAGATAGGACTTACTGACATTACACTTTTTGGCAAATCACTAACTTTTTTACAAACAAATTGACAATATGATATTGTCTGTACCAAGTCTACTTTAAGATGATTTAACTAGACCGAGTCACTACACCACTATTTCTCAAATTATCTCACAGAATATTAGTCTTGCAAAATGATCCAGAAATAAAGAATTCTTCGGCCATATTCCTCCACTTGAAGATTTATCATGCATATCAAAATATTAAAGGCTCCGAAAGCTCCTCAATGAAGAAATCTGTTAAATTTTGTTTAACTCATTTTTTTAAATCATGAAATCCTGTTATCACATAACCTCTGTTAATATCCTATGGAAATGTCTTTCTGTGGAAAGTCACGTTATCTAATTTCAAATTGAACTGATAATTAATTGTTCAAATGTTTTAGTTATGGAGTGAATAGACATTGTTCAAAATTTGTTTTCTAACTAAACCAAAACAGGCCCATATTCTCTACATGTTCTTTGAGTTTATGTTCTTTGAGTTTTCTTATGCAAAGAAGTTTCTATTTTTTTTTTTAATTTCTTTTTTTTTTTCTTTCTTTTTTTTTTTTTTTTTTGAGACAGAGTCTGTCTCTCAGGCTGTAGTAAAATGGTGTGATTTTGGCTCACTGCAACCTCAACCTCCCGGTTCAAGCAATTCTCCTGCCTCAACCTCCGGATTAGTTGGGATTACAGGCGCCCACCACCTCACACACATAAGATGGCTAGGCGCAGTGGCTCACACCTGTAATCTCAGCCCTTTGGGAGGCCGAGGCGGGTGGATCACGAGGTCGTGAGTTCAAGACCAGCCTGGCCAACATGGTTAAACCCCGTCTCTACTAAAAATACAAAATTTAGCCAGGCGTGGTGGCGGGCGCCTGTAATCCCAGCTACTCCGGAGGCTGAGGCAGGGAATTCCTTGAACCTAGGGGGTGAAGGTTGCAGTGAGTCGAGATCACCTCACTGCACTCCAGCCTGGGTGACAGAGTGAGACTCTGGCTCAAAAAAAAAAAAGTAAATGAGGCTCGCTCAGGCCTGTAATCCCAGCACTTTGGGAGGCTGGGGCAGATCACCTGAGGTCAGGAGTTCCAGACCAGCTTGACTCACATGGTGAAACCCCAACTCTATTAAAAATACAAAAATTAGTCAGGAGTTCGAGACCAGCCTGGCCAACGTGGTGAAACTCGGTCTCTACTAAAAATATAAAAATTAGCCGGGCATGGTGGCACAAGCCTATAATCCCACCTACTCGGGAACCTGAGGCAAGAGAATCACTTCAACCCAAGAGATTGGAGGTTGCAGTGAGCTGAGAGCACCACTGCACTCCAGCCTGGGCAACAGAGCAAGATTCGATCTCTAAAAAACAAACAAAGAACAATACATTGACATGAAGTCAGGGCCGTCCTGGTAAATCCAAGGCGAGTGGTTTCCCTCCCACTACTGGCCAAGGCCACCCTGTCAGACTCTGAAATATTCCGGGTATGAAGCTTAAATGCAGATTCGATTTATAGGATTCGAGGAAGTCCCACGTGCCCTCTCAGCCCTGACCTTCTGTACCCCTGAGGGACGAGGTCCAGAATTCAGCATTTCTATTAATCGCTGTAGTTTGGGGGAATTCATGAAGAGGGACAAAATGAGTGCTTATATTTCTGGAAGGAGACACACTAATGGGTGCTGTTACAGAATTACCTAATTATTAAGGCAGGGGAAAAAAATAGTGAGCCTCTTACCTGCGCGGGAAACCTTGGATTAAGCCAAACTTGTCCCACTGACGGCCCGGGGGCCCATAAGGCCCAGGACGGCTTTGAATGTGGCCCAACAGAAGTTCAAAAACTTTTTTTTTCTTTGTGATTTTTTTTAAAGCTCATCCACTATCCTTAGTGTATTTCATGTGTGGCCCAAGACAGTTCTAACGTGGCCCAGGGAAGCCAGAAGTTTGGACACGCCTGGATTAAACCATTCGCCCTAGCGAGTTCCTATTGCAGAAAGAGAAGCTCAACTTCAAAATTTTACCTCAGATTCACTTATATTATTGCACATTTTTGTTTATTGTAATTTGTACTGTTGATTGCGTTGGAAGGTGGAAGTTATTTAATTAAGTTTGGGACCAAATAAATTATATTTCTAAGAAAATTCCCCCCCTGCTCCTGGAAAGTGGAACAGCCCACTGGGGGTCCTTGGGCTCTAGGATCAGTTCAACTGGTGGCTCGGCAGGTGGCTCCGCACGTGGTTCCCTGGCTGCCTGTGCCTGTTCCCGTGCATTAGGGAAGAAGGGCGAGGGGCCATACTTTACAATCCAGCGGAGGCAATCTTCTTATTTAAAGAGAGGGCTCACCGTAACAGAGATTTTTTTTTAATCGAAATAATTAAAGAAGGAGAGAAAATATTTAAAAAGAAATTGTATTAGTATTGAGGTAAACTACAATGAATCCGTTTTATTTTTACTTTTACATAATTAATGATGTAAATTGAATGAAGTGCAATGATTACTTTTCTAAATATAAAGACTGTGAAAATTACATGTGAAGTTTATTTTTTCCAATGAAGATAGCTTTGTATTTTTCTAATTTTAATTATAGTACACGATAATTGTTTTAAAAAATCAAAACAGTATCCAAAGGCATAAAAAGAGAAAGAAAAATCACCTGAAATCTTACCACTTTGAGATAATCACTGCTAAAATTTTGCTGAGCAATTTTCTAATCATCTTATAATGCATAGACACACACATATACATATAATTTTACATAAGCTGGATAATTCTGTATACATAATGTTTTGTGTGCTACTTTCTAATGCAATAGTATGTTGTATATGTTTTCGTATGTCATTAAATGTAGGTAGACATTATTTTTTCTATAACTGCATAGTATCATCAAACATAAAGTTATTTAATCAATCCCTGTTAAAGGATAATTTGATTGTTTCCAGTTCATTTATTAGTAAGTAAGTGGTGCTGTAGAGAATATTCTTGTACATACAAAGTTGAGTACTTGCAGGGTTATCTTCTAAGAATAAATTTCTAGAAATGGAATTGCTGGATCAAAAAATATGCCTACTGAATTAAAAATTTTGGTACACATTTTCTAATTGTCCTCAAGAAACATGATATCAATATACAATCCCAAGCACAAGAGAATGTCCATTTCTAACACACAATGTCATTGTTACCAATCCTTTCCAGCTTTGACAAGCCAAAACATTTTTCTTTATTAAGTTGAATGTATTTTCTTACAATTACTGTCCATTTGCATTTCATCTTCTGACTTTGTTCATGTCATTTACAGTTTTTTTATTGCGGCAGCCATCTATCTCTTAATTATTTATAGGAACAATTTGTATGTTAAGAATATTAACCTGTTGTTTATAATAACAAACATGTTAATAATTAATATTAATAAACACATTTTCCCAATTTATTATCTGCCTTTTTTTATTATTGTGTATTTTATACATATAATCATTTGAAGTGAACAAATCTATATATTTTTTTATAAACCTTACTACTTAAGTTTGGAATTGTATTTTAAAGTATAGGAATACAAAGAATTATAAAGTAGGTGCCTTTTCTCAGGTTGTCAGCTACACTATTTTCTGAGGTATGTCAGTAATTCATTTGATTGACTTATCATTTGCCCTTCAAAAAGCAGTTTTACCAAAGTAAAATGTCACAGCCTAGCAAAACTGTAACAGAAAGTAACCCTAATTTAAATATAATCCAAGAGTTTGCACACATACAATAAGAGACAATTCATTTTCCCATTATTCTATTTTTTTTTCAGATACCGAGAACTTTCACGCATTTTCTAGACTCCCTAAGGAAGGCATTCCACCTTGAAGTTTGGAATACCAGAAAAGCACACCAGGCTCTAGAATCTTTCCTGACAAACATTATATTCTAGTAATTACTAGCAAGTATGTGACTTATTACTTTAGGATAATAATAGTCATGATCAACTGCCACTGTTTTAGATAAAACTTCCATGAACATTGTTTTATGAAAACTTTTTTTATTCTTTTAAATTGTCTTTGAAAAATTTTCAAAAGTGGAATTATTGGATCAAAGGATAGAAACATTTATATAACTCTTGTTACCTAGTACCATATTGTTCTCCAAATGAGCAATACCAACACTGTTTCTATATTTATTCCATCTCAACTTTATTGAGTGTTATTAATAATTATTTTTGGCCAGGTGTGATGGCTCACGCCTGTAATCCCAACACTTTGGGAAGCCGAGGTGGGGAGATTGCTTGAGCCCAGGAGTTTGAGACCAACCTGGGTAACATGGTGAAAACCCATCTCTACAAAAAAATACAATCATTAGCCAGGTGTGATGATGTGCTCCTGTAGTCCTAGCTACTGGGAAGCTGAGGTGGGAGGATCGCTTGAGCCCCAGAGGTGGAGGCTGCAGTGAGCCATGATCTCGACACTGCACTCCTGCCGGGGTGACAGAGTGAGATCCTGTCTCAATTAAAATAATAATAAATAATAATAACAATAATTGTTGTTGTGAGCTTGCTAAGCATAGAAGGGACATTTATTGTACTTTTAATACTTTTTAAAATAATTTCCACATGCATTAGGTTGCCTGGGTTTTGGGGTATATTTTGTATTAAAAATTAATCATGATAAAATTTGCTCCATATTTCTAGATATTTTTTAAAGATAGGAACAACTAGAAAAATCTCACTTTTTAAAATGAGGAAAGTATACCTTTTTGAGCAGAAAAATAAGTAAAAATGTAAAATAATACATTCTGTCCTAGATCCTTGGATTCATTTTCCATTAATCTCTGAAGGCATTTCACATGTAATCAGATTTAGAATTGGGCCAACTGCAGCTACAATGATCTTTTAAAAATACGATCTTAAAATAGTTTTCATTAAAGTCCCAAATTCTTAACATTAACTGTTCAGCTCTTCCATGATCTGACATCTGTCTCCTCCTTCAGTGAGGGTCCAGCTTGCAACCCTCAATCTTTTTTTTTTTTTTTTTTTTGAGATGGAGTCTTGCTCTGTTGCCAGGCTGGAGTGCAGTGGCTTGATCTTGGCTCACTGCAACCTCCGCCTCCCAGGTTCAAGCAATTCTCTTGCCTCAGCTTCCTGAGTAGATTACAGGCGCACCACCATACCCAGCTAATTTTTGTATTTTTAGTAGACATGGAGTTTCACCATGTTGGCCAAGATGGTCTCGGTCTCTTAACCTCGTGATCCACCCGCCTCGGCCTCCCAAAGTGCTGGGATTACAGGCGTGAGCCACAGCCATCACTCTTAATGCTGGTCTTCTCTTAGTTCATAGAATCTCTTGTCTTTAGTACCCACTATGGTGTTTCCTCTGACTTAAGGTTTTTTCTGCACCCTCACCTAACAGGTCTTCATTCATCAGAGGTCTCTCGGAACATCACGTATTTTCAACTAGGTGGCCAGGAAAGAATTTCCACAACATGGCAATTACAGAGATCATGTTAGGAAAAATAATACAGCCACACATGGCTAGGTCTCCTCCAGGAGTCTCAGGTAAATCAGGGGTCTTGAAACTTATCTCCACAGTAAGTCTACTTCTTGCTGTAATAATACTTGCCTTACCTGAATCATAGGTCATGAGGATCAAAAGAGATAATATATCTGGAAAAAAATTGAAATTTAAAGCAGTACCCAGTTACCATTTTTCTTGATATTTTGCTTGCTATAAGAACAACAATAAATGTTTGACTTCAATTAATTGACAAATATTACCTAAGTTGACAAATCTAATTAATTGTTCATTAAATTTATGGACTATTCTACTCTTTAGAGGCTGTTAGCTTATCTGTACTATGTGTTAAATTGGCCAGAAAAATACATTTTTATTGAATTAATACAATTTTCCTCAAGGCTAGTAATTGTATTTAAAAATATCTTTGAATGGGCCCATGGCATCCTTCAATAAAAGCAGTTAAATGGTTATATATGATAAGGATCATTAGGACTATTTTCTGGTTATTAATAGATATTGGTTAGTTGTTAGATACTCACTACAACTTAATTGTAAAAAAGAAAGTCAATTGATCAGTGACAGAGAAGGGACGTAAGGGAAGTGAGGTGAGCCAAAGGCAGGATGGTAGATTTTTGCAGAGGAGACGGAAGAAAGATGACAAACTTCATTTACTTTGCAGTTTGTCTGTGGGCTATTCTGGGACCAAAGGTCATAATGATGAACATCATTTTTCTATACTCTTATGGAATACTTTTGTTATTTTACTTTTCAATTGCTTCCATTATATGCAAGTGGAAATTTATTCTATTTTGTAGTTGAAAGTAAAACAAAGCTGTAATGGGCATTCATCTTGAGAATCTATAAAAACTTATGATAACTATGCATTATACATATGACTTCAAAAATTTCAAATTATTTCTCTTATTTATTTATTTGACAAATGTTTATTGAACACCTAATAAATATTTATTGGGGAACCATTTCAAGTGCTAAGGATGCAGTGATGAACAAGAGTTTATATTCTAGTGGGTGGAAACAGCCAAAACATAAAATAACAAATAAATATCAAATATAGAAGTGCAATAAATGCTGTTAAGAAAAATAAAGAAGAAAGTTAGTGATGGCGGTTGGTAAGGGCCAAGCCTGTCTGTGGGGATAGCATTTAAGGAGAGACATGAATGAAGTGGAGGGTGAGCCATATGTGTGTCTGGGCCAAAGTTCCCAAACAGAGGGAAAACAAAGGTTAGGCCAAGGTGCGATGGAGCTTTGCATGTTGTAGAATAGCAAGAAGGCTTTTTGTTTCTGGAAGAATGAAATTTCTTGAAGAGCAAATCAAACAGCAAATCCCTGTTCTTTGGAACTTACATTATACCAGGGGGGAGGGAGATAAATAAAATGAATCAACCATCACATAAATACATGCCTGGTGGTGATAAGGTCTATGAAAGAAAGAGCAGATCAGGAGAAGCAGGAGGGGAGAAAAAGGAGCACTATTTTAGGTAGACTGATGAGAGAAGACTCCTTGGAGGGGATAACATTCAGCAGAATTCTCAATGAAGGGTTGGAGGGCAATGAACTATGCAGATAGGTAGGGGAGAGTGTCATAGGCAGTGAGTGCAAAGGCCCTGAAATGCTTACAGAGATGCAAAGTGTCTAGGGAATTAGCTGGGAGAAAAGTGGTAAGAGATGAGGTGAGATCTGTAGCCAAGGACAGAACTGCTTGGGGCTTGTATGTCTTTAGATTTATTCTCAGTGAGGTGGGATGCCAGTAGATAGTTTTGAGCTTTGATATAACTAACATTTTAGAAAGATCACTCTTTCTGCTGTGTTTAGGGGACAAGGGTGGAAACTGGGAGGCTAGTCAGGAAGTTAACTGTGGTAGCCCAGGTGAGAGGCAAAGGTGTTTGGGGTAGTGGAGGTGTAGTAGAAAGGGGTAAGTGTTTGTATATGTTTTGACTGTAGAACTGACAGAATTTTAAAAAATAGATTAGCTGTGGGGTATAAGAAAATAAGTACCAATTGGAAAGCATTTGCAAAAATTCAGACAGGATTATGTAGTATTTATACATGTAATTATTTGAAATGCTTACCTCTTAATTATTCAAAGATGTTATTAACAACACAAATATAGATTTGATGAATTCATTTAAGTTCTTTTAAATGTGAATATCTGACTGAAAGGAAAATGCAAAAAATAATTGTCTTGGTTTTGGCTTTTATTTAGCATCTGGCCGTATGAGTAACACTTATAACTAAACCATCTGGCAACAAATTCACCAATTACTTGATGAGCTGAGCACTGTACTAAGAACTGAAGACACAGGTCAATAAAGTTCAATCTGGAGTCATGTTTAATTATTTTGTGGTAGGTACTCTTACAATAATATCCTTGCTAGTGTCAGAAACATAGAATCATATGATATTGGCCAGGCACGGAGGCTTCCGCCTGTAATCCCAGCACTTTGGGAGGTCGAGGCAGGCAGATAACAAGGTAAAGAGATCGAGACCATCCTGGCCAACATGGTGAAACCCCGTCTCTACTAAAAATACAAAAATCAGCTGGGCGGGGTGGGGCTCGCCTGTAGTCCCAGCTACTTGGGAGGCTGAGGCAGGAGAATTGCTTGAACCCGGGAGGCGGAGGTTGCAGTGAGCCGAGACCTCACCACTGCATTCCAGCCCAGCGCCTGGAGACCAAACAAGACTCTTTCTCAAAAAAAAAAGAATCATATGATATTACAGTATTTTTTTCTTTTTTAGATACAGGGATAAGGGATGAGGGGGGTGGGTCTCACTATGTTCCTCAGGCTGGAGACTAGTGGCTATGCACCCGGAGGCTCATAATGCACTATGGCCTTGTATCTCCTGAGCTGGAATGATCCTCCAGCCTCAGCCTCCCAAGCAGCTGGGACTACAGGCATGCACCACTGTGCCCGACTTACACAGTATTTTTTTTTAGAAATAACAATGTTCCCAATTGTAATGCTGATGTGGGGAAATAGGAAATAGGGCTTCCTTATAGGGTGACTTAGTTGTTACAACCTTTATTTATAAATTATTTTAATTTTCATGAGATAGAGTTTGACACTTTGAATTACTATAAAATCTATGATCTATGTTAGGTAATAATGAACTATGATAAAAGAGTTTTGGTGTACATTTGATTCAAGTTAATGATGCTTGATTTAGGTGTTTTTTTAGTCACCAGATTATGTATACTACTCTAAAGAATCCATTACTATGTGGGGGAGTGTCGCTCACACCTGTAATCCCAGCACTTTAGGAGGCCAAGATGGGTGGATCACCTGAGGTCAGGAATTCGAGACCAGCCTGGCCAACATGTGAAACCCCATCTCTACTAAAAATACAAAAATTAGCTGGGTGGGTGGTGCACGCTTGTAATCCCAGCTGCTCAGAAGGCTGAGGTTGGAGAATCTCTTGAACCCAAGAGGTAGAGGTTGCAGTGAGCTGAGATTGCTGCCACTGCACTCCAGCCTGGGCAACATAGTGAGACTCTGTCTCAAAAAAAAAAAACCCAAAAACTAAAACAAAACAAAAAAGAACCCATTACTATACAACTCTATGTTATCAGCTTTTGTAATAATAACTAGCCAGGACTGTTATCTGGTTATTTCAGAAACATTCTTAATTCATTCAGTAAATGTTGTACCACCTTTTAGAACTGCAGTTCTTAAAGACTATGTTGCAGTACTTAAAAAAAGAAAAAAAAGAAATGTGGGGGTGGGCAGGGTGGCTCATGCCTGTAATCCCAGCACTTTCGGAGGCCGAGGCAGGCAGATTGCCTGAAGTCAGGAGTTAGAGACGAGTCTGACCAACATGGTGTAACCCCGTCTCTACTAAAAATCCAAAAAAATTAAGATTGCACCACTGCACTTTAGCCTGGGAGACAGAGTGAGACTTCTTCTCAAAAAAAAAAAAAAAAAAAATTCCTCACTTCCATTCTTTATATAATGTCAAAGGTATCATTGCTAGTACTTTTCCTCTAAGAATTGTGTGATATTGGCCAGGTGCGGTGGCTCACGCCTGTAATCCTAACACTTTGGGAGGCCGAGGTGGATGGATCACCTGAGGGCAAGAGTTTGAGACCAGCCTGACCAACATGGTGAAACCTTGTCTCTGCTAAAAACACAAAAGATCAGCTGGGTGCGGTGGAGTGTGCCTGTAATCTCAGCTGCTGGGAGGCCGAGGCAAGAGACTTGCTTGAACAATGGAGGAGGTGGAGGTTGCAGTGAGTGGAGATCCTGCATTTGCTCTCCATCCTGGGCAACAAAAGCAAAACTCCATCTCAAAAAACAAAACAAAACAAAACAAAAAGAATTATATGATACCTCAGTGAACACCTGTTAGTGCCACTTAGCTAATTGTTATGAAAATTTCAAGTCTAACTTCAGTTTATTTTACCAAATTACAGATGTAGGTTAACATATTTTTAATGAATTGATTTTTTTAAAATTAAACTGTCCTTTATTCTTGCTGTTGGTCTGTACTAATCAATGAATAATTGTTTTTTTTTAATGCTGATTTGGGGATCAAAAGATGAAGTTACACTTATAATGTATGCCTGTTATGCTTCTGAATCATATTTTGTGCATTATTTTTACATATATTTTAAAACAAATTAACATTGGGGGAGTGGCCATTGAGTTTTTCATAGGACTCGTGCAATTCTTTTCTTTTTTAAAGCAGATCTGGAATTGTTATTCTGATAGAATTACTGTAAATCCTTGCCTAACCAGCATCCATTCTTAACAACTTTGAATCATCAAGAACAAGTCTGGACTTACAAATAAAATAATTATTGCAGAGAAAGGCTTCAGACCCTACAGTCTGGGATGAAGAAAAGCAGAAGCCCTCTGTGTCATGATGGCTTTGTTAACCAAAATAAAACAGTGCCTTAAATGGTTAATACTATTCATAAAAATCATCTTGTTAACTTTTGTTTGTTAAATCCATGAAGCAGGGAATAAGTGAAAGGAATTGGAAAACAGAAGAAGAAAGAAGAGTGATTAGTAAAGGAGGTGGTAAGTACAATTGCAGAAGTAGCAGAGGTTAGAAATGGTAGAAATCATGAGAAGCTGCAGGTATGAGTGGCAGCGGAGACCCCTTGAGGAGTAGACGGAACGTGGTCAGTTCTGTAGCCCACCTGCTCTGGAGCTCTTGAAAGCATAGGACAGCCCCATGATGAGTCTATTACCAAAAGAGAATTGCCACCCAGGTAGACCCTTTCTAAATGCATATGTTATATATCTGTAAAACACAGTGTAGTAAGTTTCTTTTAAGCTACCGTGAAAGCTAACATACCTTCTTCTGTTGTTTTGTTGCTGAGAAATACTACATAATAAATAGTTTAATATTTCATGAATAATTTTTTGTGCCATACTTTTTGGTGAAAGAAACCCTCTGTAAATGCCTTTCTTATCTGTTGAAATGCTAATTCAAGAAGTCAAAGGCATCCAAATTGGAAAAGAGGAAGTCATATTGTCCCTTTTTGCAGATGACATGATCTTATATTTTAAAACAATCTAAAAACTCCACCAAGTAACTCTTGGATCTGATAAACAAATTCACTAAAGTTTCAGGATAGAAAATCAACATACAAAAATCAGTGACATTTCTATACACCTGTAATAATTTAGGAAAAAAATAAATCAAGAAGGCAATCCCATTTACAACAGCTACAACAAAAACTCTAGAAATAAGTTTAATCAAGGAGGCGAATGACCTCTGTAAGGAAAACTACAAAACACTGATGAAAGAAATTGAAGAGGACACAAACAAATGGAAAACCATCCCGCTCATGGATTGGAAGAATTTACATTGTTAAAATGACCATACTACCCAAAGCAATCTACAAATTCAACACAATCCCTATGGAGATACCAATGACATTCTTCACAGAAATAGAAAAAACAATCATAAAGTTTGCATTGAACCAGAAAGAGCCCAAATAGCCAAAGCAATCCTGAGCAAAAAGAACAAAGCTGGAGGCATTACACTACCTGACTTCAAAGTATATTATAAGGTTATAATAACTAAAACAGCATGGTATTGGTATAAAAACAGACACATAGACCAATGGAAGAGGATAGAAAACCCAGAAGTAAACCTATGTATTTACAGCTAGCTGATTAAAAAAATTTATTATCATTATTATTATTTTTAAAGATGGGGTGTTTCTCTGTCACCCAGGCTGGAATGCAGTGGCACAATCATAGCTCACTGCAGCCTTAAACTCATGGGCTCAAGTGATCCTCCCACTTCAGCCTTCCAAGTAACTGGGATTACAGGTGTAAGGCACCAAGCCTGGTTTACAGCCAACTAACTTTTGACAAAGGCACCTAGAACATCCATTGAGGAAAGAGAAGTCTTTTTAATAAATGGTGCTGGGAAAACTGTATATTCATATGTAAAAAAAAAAATGAAACTAGACCCTTTTACTCTATATAAAAATCACCTCAAAATGGATCAAAGACTTTAATACAGGACCTGAAACTAGAATATGACTAGAAGAAAACATAGGAGAAACACTCTAAGACATTGGTCTAGGCAAAGATTTGACAGCAAAGACCTCAAAAGCAGAGGCAACAAAAGCAAAGATAGATAAAAGTGACTGATATGGTTTGGGTCTGTGTCCCAGCCCAAATCTCATGTCAAATTGTAATCCCTAACCTTGGAGGTGGGACCTGGTGGGAGGTAATTGGATTATGGGGGCGATTTCCCTTTTGGTGCTATTCTCATGACAGTGAGTGAGTTGTCACAAGATCTGATTGTTTGAAAGTGTGTAGCACCTCCTACCTATCCCTCTTCCTCCCGCTCTGGCCATGTAAGATACTATTGCTTTGCTTCTGCTATAAGTAAAAGTTTCCTGAGGCCTCTCCACAGTGCATCCTGTATATCTTGCAGAACGGTGAGCCAATTAAACCTCTTTTCTTTATAAATTACCTAGCTTCAGGTATTTCTTTATGGCAGTGTGAGAATGAACAAATGTTGTGACTGTATTAAACTAAAAAGCTTTTATACAGCAAATAAAACAATTAACACAGTGAAGAGACAGCCTACGGAATGGGAGAAAACAAGCTGCTCATTTGACAAGGGAATAATAATATCCAGTATATACAAGGAACTTAGCCACACACACAAAAATAACCCCATTAAAAGTTGGGCAAAGGATATGAATAAATATTTCTCAAAAGAAGACATACAAATGACCAACAGCTATATGAAAAAATGTTCAACATTACTAATTATTGGGGAAATATAAATCAACTAAACCACAATGAGAAATCATTGTATCCCAGTTAGAATGCTTACTACAAAAACATAGATGCTGGCAAGGATGTGGAGGAAAGGGAACTCACACAGTGTTGGTAATAATGTAAATTAGTATAGCCATTATGGAAAACTGTATGAAAATTTCTCAAAAAACTAAAAACAGAACTACCATATGATCCAGCAATTCCACTACTGGGTATTTATCCAAAGAAAAGGAGATCAGTGTATCAAAGGGATACTGACACCCCCACGTTCATTTCAGCATTAAGGAAATGAAGCCTCAGAGAGGTTAAGGGCCTGGCCTCAGTGTCACCCAGCCAGGAAAAAACAGAACTGAGAATTTACTTATGATTGCTCTATTAAGAATAAGCTTCTGACCAGTTTATTACACAGTGTTAGGTCAGCAGAGATCGAAACTTGCAAATCAGTGTGCACCTCATTCTCTCATTCCCATCCCAGGATTTGGGCAAATATTAATAAATGCGATGACTGAGCAAGGCCTCTGAAGTCTGAATCCCAGGAACCCCTGAAATATATCTCCCACTTTCTTGCTAGTGTCTGACCAGATTTTGGGGTCCTAATTAATGACTGGTTTGGTATGCTTCTTTAAAGCATCTAGCCAGGCAAGTTCAAGTGCAACAGGATTTTTCCAAGCAGCATCAGTCTAGAAACTGAGCAGTTGTGGCCTCAGTTCTGAACCACCAAGCTTCTCTTACTTGAATCTTGCGTGGAATTATTGTGAAGTTTGAATCTTGTCTCTGCCACCTAGTAGCTGTGTGAACTAATGCAAATTATTTACAATTCTGAGAATACTATTTGCTCATCTGAAAACTAGTGTATAAATACCTTCCATAAAGTGATAAAAGGATTAAAGTGAGATCATGAATTTGAAAGTGGCTGGTATGATAAATGCTAAGGAAAAAAATTCAAAATAGAACTACCTAGAACTAACTAGAAATAAAATGGATTAAGTGAAATAAAATGGTCTCCTTGTTTCCAACTTCAACCTGTCTCTTCAACCTCTCTCTGCCAACGTTTGCTCTGACTTACCGTGATTGCTCCTGGTTCTAGACTTCCGGCACCCCCTGCCAATTCTCTTTCTTTCTGGCAAGCTCTGGCACTACCTTCATCGGCAACATGAGGGAAGGTCTGGACTCAAGAACAGAGTCTCCTGAGTCCTGAGCAGAACTTATGTCTTCAAAACCTATTTATGGCATATTTAATTGTTGTGTTGCCTTCAGAAACACAATGTACTTCCATTATTTTTCCAATTAAAATTATAATAAAAACTCAGTGAGAAAAATTAGAAAATTTCAGAAACTTTAGAAGGAAAAAACCCACCTTAATTAAATAACCTCTAAACAAACAATGTTAACAGCTGGATATATACTTTTAAGTGTTTTTCACTGATATATCTTGAGAAAGGGACCCTGGTTGCTTTTAAAGATTTCATTCTGAATCAGAAATTCAGCTACTAAACAAAGTGAATCATCTTAAATTAGCATTTGCTATGAGGACCTATTATTGCTGGACACTTGACAGTTGTCTAGAGAATTAGAAGTAGAAATATCAGGCTGGGTGCAGTGGCTCACGCCTGTAATCCCAGCGCTTTGGGAGGCCCAGGTGGGTGGATCATGAGGTCAGGAGTTTAAGAACAGCCTGGCCAAGATGGTGAAACCCTGTCTCTACTAAAAATGCAAAAAGTAGCCGGACGTGATGGCAGGCACCTGTAATCCCAGCTACTTGAGAGGCTGAGGCAGAGAATTGCTTGAACCTGGGAGGCGAAGGTTGCAGTGAGCTGAGATTGTGCCACTGCACTCCAGCCTGGGTGACAGAGCGAGACTCCATCTCAAAAAAAAAAAAAAAAAGGGTAGAAATATCAGACTGTCTCCTCAATAACATAATAACACATAGTAGAAGTGCAGGCAGGGGCACACTATAAAAAGTTAGATGTAAATACAAGTGCTAGAGAGAAATAAATACAAAAGTAGGAGAAATTTCATATGTCAACTTACAAAAAAATTTCTAAATGAATGATATCTATAATGAATACTATGAGTTCAAACCTGCCAAGATCTTGTAGCTCTTAGCAAGAAGAATGATTATAAAGAATGAAATTTTCAGTAAGAAAATGAGAAGCATGTGTCTTGGGTTAGGTTGGGGGTAATATCTGAAGGGCAGGCTTTTACAAATGAGAATAAACAGGGTCAAATATAATATAGATGCCAGAGAATTTGTTGATTAGAAAAAGACTTGTAAAGAATTTTATCTATCCTAGAACCCCCTTTTTTTTCCTATATCAATATTTCAATCTTATCCTCTTGGGTCACAAATGTACAAAAGGAGCTGAAGGAAGACTGGGGAACTTGAAGGACAAAGGCAGTTTTTTTGTTCACTTACTGGATTCTTATTGAGCACCTATATGTGCCAGGCACCTAGAGAGCAGGTCACCATGTATGTATATACATTGACTATGATAACGATTGCGCAACGCACAATCAATACAACTGTCCATGATGACCCTGCAGAAAAGATATGACAGTGAACAGGTTCCTTACATTTGGGAAAAGGATGGGGAGACTAGTAATAAGGAAGAATTAAGCCAATTTCAGACAGCACTAATTGCTATGAAGAAAATAAAATAGGACAGTGAGATAGAAAGTGATGTTGGGGGCAGGATCACAAAGAATGACCAGGGAAAGCCTCTTTAAAGAAGGAGGCAACCATACAGAGATTTGACAAATGAGTAGTCTAGGTAGAAAAAAAAGGAAGGGCAAAGTTCCTGCATGGGAATGATTATGGATTCATTCCAGTATGTCAGTGGTCTAATGAGCAAGTGGTAAACATCGAGGTGGCAGAGCTAGACAGGGGCTAGATTATGTAAACTATGGTGAAGAGGTCTGGATTGTATTCTAAAGGAAATTTTTAACAGCATACAGTAGGAAAGAGGTGCTTCATGTTGGCGTGAAGATCTGGGTGAACAAAAGTCCTAGCTGAAGGATGGCTACAACAGTTTTTTAGCTCTGAACAAGCCTGGTTAGAAATCTTGAAGCCAGGAATAAGCTGGGAACAAACACTATTTCCAGGTCACGCTATGGAAGCCTCAGCATTGGTTAGCTCTAATAATGATTTGATAGTGTACAAGACTGGTGAAACAGGTATCTGGTTATACTTACGTGTTTACATTTCTTTTCATCTTGCTTTAGTTATAACAATTTTTTTTAGAACATCTTTATTATCTTAGCTCTCTTACCATTTTAGTAAACATCATCAGGTCTAGTTATTACCAGAGTTCTCTATTTCTCTAACTTCCTTTTTTATGTGTGCAGACCTAAAGCTGCCCTACCACACCCCCATTCCCCATCCCCTCACTTCATCAGGAAGTGCAGAAGAATGTGAACTGCATGCTTTGCAATCAGGATGTTCCTGGGGTCCTGATTTTCCTCTTGCATGAATAGCTTATGTCCTGGACCAGTGGAAATATAATGTGAGATACATATGCTATTTTAAATTTTCTAGTAGCCACATTAAAAAAGTAAAAAGAATTAGGTGCAATACATTTTAAGAATATATTTTATTTAACCCAATATATCTAAAATACTATCATTTTTACATGTAATCAAAATTTAAAATTTTAATGAAATGTTTTATGTTGTTTTAAAATAATGTCTTCTAAATCCAGTGTAGGTTTTATACTTAAAATACATCTCAATTCAGACTGGATACATTTCAAGTTCTCACTAGCCACATGTGGCTGGAGGCTACCATATTGAACAGGGAAGTTCTAGATCTTACCCCCATTGACTTTTGAGACCTGGTAATCCCAATCCACCTCATTCTGTAGTGACTGTGCTGCAAGTACCTTGTCTAGACTCTGACATGACTTCCCATTTCCAGACCACTGTTCACTTTGAACTTTTAACTCCTGAACTGCTGATTCCAGAAATGGACATTTTGCTCGGCTCTCTCAACACCTACTCCCTTTCTGACTAACATTGTCCTGCTGTTACATATGTGGCATGACATCAAGTAATTATTCAGGCTTTTCTGCATTAGAAGAGAGTTCTATTTTATAGAAAAATTATCACTGAGTGGAAGAACATGCTGAATTCTCTGTGGATCCTTTAAATTTACCTATGGGAAACTCAACTGCTTGGAAAATAATACTATTATCTGGTTCTCAGAACCACTTATCACTACTTACTGCTTGCTGACATAGTACACGGAAGAAAACAACTTTTAAACTTCAGAAGCTAAGTATTATATTGGTCTTTCTCTTTAATTTTTTTCAATGAAAAATTCCTAATTTGTTCCCCCAGGCCAATGAATGTTTCAGTGTTTCAACTGGAATGGGGCCAATGTCATGCACTCAGAAAGGCAGAGAAAAAAAACATGTAATAATTTTCAAAGTATACCTAACCTGTCCTCTCTAGTTAACTTGGAAACCTTGATTTCAAGTTAAAAGAAAAGTCTTTTAACTTTTCTATTTTACCTTTGAGGGCAAACCTCTGTGGCTGCAAGTGTATGCTTGTAGGCCAAATTCAACCTTGAAGATGTGTTTTGTTGGCTCACACAAAGTTTAAAAGTTTTCTGAATCAACATTTAGAAATTGGGAGTTTTCATGTAAACATTCAGCTTTCTAGCTTCTTCTTTTTTTTTTGAGACGGAGTCTTGCTCTGTTGCCCAAGTTGGAGGGGAGTGGCGTGATCTTGGCTCACTGCAAACTCTGCCCCCCGGGTTCAAGTGATTCTCCTGCCTCAGCTTCCTGAGTAATTGGGATTACAGGCACGTGCCACCATACCCGGCTAATTTTTGTATTTTTTAGTAGAGACGGGGTTTCACCATGTTGGTCAGGCTGGTCTTGAACTTCTGACCTTGTGATCCACCAGCTTCGGCCTCCCAAAGTGCGGGGATTACAGGCGTGAGCCACAGCATCTGGCCTCTAGCTTCTCTGAAAAAATTGGAAGACTTGTCCACACTGGGCAATCCTCCTGCATAGGACTTTTTGGCTGAGCTGGACTTGAGAAGGGCCATGCTCTTGCTATTTTGATATAGTCAATTACCCTGGCCCATTTCTTTCAGGTAATAGATAAGTTTATTCTCATGTGGGCCCTTTCATCTGCAATATCTATAACTCATTATACATGTCTGCCCTTTGTTTTCCACCAGTCTCTGGGGTACAGGGGTCTCATATTTTTGAGAGACCTTCTTTTTAGTTCCTGAATTTTCTAAAGATTTTAGCACCTGATCTTCTAAAGATTCAGGTGGGGCAGCCAACAATGGAGGTAAACTGATTAAGTATTCAGGTACCTGTTAAGTCTCGGGCGAAACACAACCGAACTCATTGATGGTCATCAGTTTTAGGGGAATTCTTGGCTAGTGATCTGGGAAACTCCCTTTCCTTGCTAGATCATGGAAATAATAGGTAATTTTGTAAGCCGGTGAGTGAAAAGTTCAGATGTCAGTGAGAAATACTTTTCAGCAAAGTCTCTTTATTCTCTACTCAAAATAATACTGGTAAATAATGAAATGTTACTTATACTAGTTACTCAAACCACTGGTAGTGTAGTGCCTTTCCTAAATAGTTGAATGATTTCAAAGGTCCAAACAGGAATTAGAGATTCCCTACGCTCTATTTCACTCCAGCTATCTTTCTTAAGGAAGGCAGAATAAAAAGGGGTTTGTCTGGGTAGAACACAATATCTAGAAACTGGTCGTTGCTTCCATCCCTTAATGGGGCTGATCTCCTTTAATTCTCAAGGTGATAGACAATGATGATCTCTGATTAATACTTTTACTTTCTCACATGGGGGTACTGGAAGCCAATTTTTAGCAGAGATAACTCAGTGTAAGCCAAAAAAATAGTAGTCCATGGACTTTATTATTGCTATCATTTACATAAATGGTTTCATTAGAAGGGGAAGCCTCACTGTGCCATGCTCTCCTGATCAATGTTAAGATGTTTGTATGTTCACTGACAAGCAAGAATTGTAACATGGCAAATGGCCAAGAGAGCCCTCAGCTGTCTCACTTGTTGAGGATGATTTAAGGGTCTGACTTACCCTGCCTCAAAGTCTCCTTTACCTCCAACCAACTCTATACAAAATAAGTCATCTTAAGCCCATGGCTCTCAATCTTTAATGAGGGAGCTTATTACAATGCAGATTCCTGGGTCCTACCTTTAGAGACTCTAGTTTCACCAGTTCTGGGAGGGAGCCGAGAATTCTGCATTTTTTTTTTTTT